>VYWZ01000486.1:0-58802 GCA_008711595.1 Fusarium xyrophilum | reverse complement strand
AGAATTTACCTAATGAAGCATATTTACTTCAAAAAATGATAAGCAATGCTAAGGCAATAAACAGCAGTATTAACAGTCCTTTCACAAAGGTAAGTAAAAATTATAATAAATTAATAACTTACTATCTCCTAGAGGCTTAATTAAGGCTAGCTTTACTTTTAGCTCTATAGCCAATGTTTTATTTAGCTATAACTTTTAATACAGATCAGGGCCTTACTCTATAGATAAAAATACTTCTTACTTGGGCACGGTACAGAGTATTGCTCCTGGGACTTACCTCGGGGGCCTCAGGTTAGCTTCGCACTAACTTAGAAAGAATGGCTTCTCGTCTCACCAAGCGTAGATTGTTTTTGGCTGGTGCCAAATCTTAGACACCCCACTCATCCCCGCTACAAGCCCGCCAACCACAGTCATTTCTTGGTGCTAAGGAACCCAGCTTCGGCTGTCATCTGCTGTTTATTTCTGGCTCTGAGACATGCTCAGGTTACGTGCCTGATTCCTTGAAAGTGGCCGTCGTCATTTTGCCTTTGAAAATCTGGTGAAGCCCCTCCCGACTCCTTCGCTTCCCGTTCCTACCGAAATGCTCAACTCCTAGTGTCGGCCCATCACCACAAGCAAAATCAGCAAGCATAGCAAAGCAGACTCGATAGACTCGAAAGACATGGCCTTCTTGCCTTTGTCCTGCTTCCTTTACCGTTCCTCTTACACATGCTATCTCAAACGATACTCGAGTCTCAACGACTTACTCAGTGACAAACAAGCCCCTGGCTGGCTACGCCAACGCCAACAAAAACTCGCCGTACGCAATTTCCAGCAGAAACCCTCTCCCCTCCGCTCTCTTGAGTTACCTTCCCCCCTCCTTACCTAGCCCTGTGCTCAGGCGCAACAGCAGCGGGACAATATTTATTGTTATTGCCTCAGGCCAACAATCCGCCCTGCGTGCCCTGCTTCCTGCACTAAGAGTTTCCCTTATCCACCGCCCAGTCAAAGTTTGGTCTAGCGCCAAATTTTGGTTATTGTCTTGTCTCTTCTCTTCCATGTCTCTCTGTCTTGTCTTTTCTTTGGGGGGGCCACTGTCACTGGAGTGGGAGTGTCCCTGTTCCCTCACTCGCGAACTTCGTTCTCAGAAACTTCTGCCCAATTTAGCCTAGAAGCACCAGGAGAGGATACCAAAAACCGCCCAGTGGCCCATTCGATTTTTGGCACCCTCTTATGCTATTGCTGCTGCTTCTGCGCGCCGAGATTGAGTGGGAGCCATCAAGAGAATGAGACGGGAAGCGTGAGCCGCTGATGAGGTGAATACCAAAGGTACGTACTCTTGTTTTCTACCCTTCCATTACCTTACCTGAGGTGCTCTCCTCCCCCTCTTAGCCGACTGGAAATGGAACCCCAGGCAGGTCCCAGGCCGGTACCTCAGTACCAGTACCAGCCCAGCCTACCACCAGTGAGCACCGCACTTGTCTTGAAGCACTCCCGGGCTTGTCGCTCCTCCCCATCCTCTCTCTTCCCATCACCCACCCTTCTTCGTGCAGTCCACGATCCTCAACCTTCACTTCTCATTATCTCCATTCTGCTTCAAGCGCTCCTTGTGTATGGATTGTGCTTGAGTAGTCTCAAATCTTATTTCTCCTGATTTGCCAATCGAATTTTGTTACCTACACACTTGATCTTCGTCTCCGCGCTCGACACCTCGACCTGAACTCGTCTGAACCCTGCCGTGACCGATCACCACGAGTTTTGCGATAACACAAACCGACCGACCGTGTCCCCAACACCCCTCCGATTCGCGTTTACGCTTCATATTCGACGTCTTCTTGTCAACTTGATCACGACTGTTGACTTCGTTTTTGCTGTCGTCGCGCCGTTGGCCCTCTACCCTTTGTGTCGACGTCTCGACCTGCCTCGAGTCTCTCGTTCGACGATTGCGATCCCTGGCGGTCGGAATACGATTCACTGTTGTCCTGCCGAATGAGACTTCCTTTGATCACTCTGGTTCTCGACTCCTTCTCACGGTCTCCCCGACGCGCCACCTGAACGGCGTCGTCATGCTCCAAAGACCGCGACAGTAGATCAGACACATACCCCCCTCAGGTGTTCACTACGTCATCTCTAGCACAGATTATGACCGACAGACCAGCGCCGTTGTCCACGCAGTCTGCGACTCCTAGCCAGATCGCCCCTCTTGTTCTCTCGGGCGCAACGCCTATGACCGAAGTTGCCCAACTGAATGAGGGAGCGGAAGAAGAGCCATATACTATCAAGTGTATATGTACATTCTCTGTCGATGATGGAAACACAATTTATTGCGAGTCGTGTGATTCGTGGCAGCACATCGACTGCTTTTACCCTGATAATCGAGAGGAAGCTGTACGCGAAGATTTTGCACACTCTTGTGCAGAATGCAAACCGCGCCCTCTCGACCGTCAAAAGGCTTATGATCGTACACTACGCTTAATAAATGGAGCAACGGACGAGCGTGCCGACAAAAGAACAAAAAGACCACCTTCCAAAAGCCACAAGAAGAGATCGAGGCCTGCGGAACTACCAATAAATGGCCATGCGAGTCCTCCGGAAAATGGAAAGAGTGGCTATTCTGGAGATCATCCTCCTCCCAAAAAGTCGAAACATCGCTCATCACACTCTGTCAGTTCTCAGGCTCCCAAACGGAGCCCTTCATACGGAAATGGCCGATCAAATGCTGCCCACCCTCCCAGTCCTGCAACTACCCCTCCCGACCTTCCCGATGATTTTCAAATCCATCATTACTCTGAAAAGTTCTACGACCTATATAATGCCAGGAATGTCCCCGAGTCACGGAACAATGCCTTTGCCAGTCTTGCCATTCCTACTGCGCTATCTCGCTGGCTTCGCGAACCCAATACGATGCGGAGTGAAGTTGGCAGACGCCATTCGGAAGTATTCCAGAAGACTCCCTTGGACCTGGAAGCCAACAAGCCTAAGCTTGAAGTTAGTGATGCAACACGAACACTGCACGATGGCAAATCTCTAAGGTGGAGGTTTCTCAAATCAAGTATACCAATCGAAAAGGACGTACCTCTTGTTGAGCTGAATGGTGAAATTGGGTTTCAAAAGGACTACTGTGCTGACCCTGTCAACCTCTGGGCAGATTTATCTTCCCCTCTCCCATTTGTCTTCTTTCACCCTGTTCTCCCTCTGTACATCGATACAAGGCAAGAGGGCTCTCTTGCTCGTTATGTTCGCAGGAGTTGCAAGCCCAATGCTCAGCTTGATACATATCTTTCTGATGGAAGTGAATACCATTTCTGGATCGTTAGCGACAGGAATATCTCCGCCAACGAACAAATCACTCTGCCCTGGGATTTTCGACTGGAGAAGAGTGTGGATGCGCGATGGCTTCATCTTCTTGGCCTGAGTGACGATGACTCGTCCAACAATACGAAAACTCCGGTAGATGGGACAGAATACATGGCAATATCCAATTGGATAGATCGAATTCTCTCCGAATACGGCGGGTGCGCGTGCGATCTGGATAACAACTGTGCATTCGCACGATTTCACCGTCAGTATCTCTTCGGCAAACCTCAAGGACGTGTGCCAGCAAAAAAGAAACCAAGAAAGCCGAAAACACAAGCCATTTCCCCAACAAACACGGGGCAGACCTCCACCAGTCGAGCCACGAGTGAAGGCCACGTTGACGATGCTGGGGATAACGATAATAGATCCCAATCTGGGTCTATGCGAAGCAAGCCACCAAGTCGTGACCTTACACCTCTTCGCCAAGGATCTTTCGACCAATTGGGCATACTCACTGAGCCAACGGATCGAGACAAGCGGAAGGTTGCCATGGTTGAGGATTCGTTCCGTCGCATGGAACAGCAACAACCCTCGCGGAAGAAAAAGCAAGTATCGGATGGTACTGGTTCAACATCCTCGACGTCGAAACATGGCAATGGCTCAGTTGCGTCTCATGGTAACTACGTGGATGCTGGGACTTGCAGAAGCTACTCAGGATCCCCTGCTAGCTCGTCTCCGCATATTCAGCAAAGGCCGTCAATCTCGAATCAAGATGTCGCGGCGACTCCATCACGCCAATCTTCAGCTTCTCCCAGAGGAGTATACTGTGATGCAGTGGTGCAGACGGACCCTGTCGAAGGCGCCTGGTTTAGTGGGCCACATCAATCACGTCGTCCTAAGAAACGGATAATTTCGCTCTCGAAGCGACTCCTAAATAGCCGCCATAAATTCCGAGCTGAAGGAGAGGATCTGCGCAGGCGATCATCTGCCAGCCAGGTGTCTAATGGCAACATCATGGAAGTTGACCCGCCTCTAGAGCACGAGGTAGTCATCAAGCGATCAGATTCAGAATTGCCACCGTTGTTTACTGCACCGGGGGACACGTATATGGCAGATACCTCCTCACCAACAACGACTCCTGTACTAGGATCGGCTGCGAGTGACACATCGACCAAGACAAAGACTCCTGACCTACGTCTGCAGCTACCTCCTGTGCCAGTATTCGATAGCGCAGGACTGGGGATTCACAACGCAACAACGCCAAAGTCTGGTGGTGTCGGTCACTCTCCCCTTTCAGGTCCATTGCCAGGTCCATTTGCTCCGCCGGCTGTAAACGGCGTTGGTATTCACCCTAGTCCCGTCAAAAAAAAGCTGAGTCTCAGCGACTACACCAAAAGCCGGATGAACAAGGCTGCCGGGAGAACAGCTGGAGGGCACGCCGTTCTCAAGCCTTCTATCTCAAGCTCTGAGGACACCAAGGTTGATGTTATGGTCGATTCCCCGTCGATTGAGAAGTCGGCGGAGACTGTAATCTTGGCTCCTGTAGCCGCTGCTAATGGGTCTTCATAAAGGATGATGTACCTGTACGTTTAATGTGTCAACCGTTTCAAGATTTTCTTTGTTGTTCAGTTTGGAATTGGGGATGACGGGATCAAAAGCCTGGAGTTCTTTCCTTTATATACACTGGCTGGTACGTCAGATGATCACCCCTTTGATTTGGCGTTTGGGGAGGTTGTGGGATTAAGGATGCTGGGATTGAAGGGTTCTGTCAATCGAACCCTGGCATCTAAATATGGGAACGGCGCACCAGGTATGGTGCCTACGGGTCATGAGATTTATCCCATGGGAGAAAAAGCAGAAATGTCAGGTGGTCCTTGTTCGGGATATTTTTTTGATTGATGTCCAGTTAAAGAGGGGTGGTCATGAACCAAATCAAGCGAAGAGTAGGATGGAGTAAATCTCTTACGGAAAGATGCTGAAGGAGTAGTTGTATGTAATCATAGGCGTCAATCCTACTTACACGTACTCACCATAGTCATGTTGCATTGCCCGGAACGATGAGAAATACACCCCTTGAAAGATTCAATGGCCATCTTGAACTGCAATCTCTGATGGCATGGTGAACCAAAAGACCAAGATGATATTCACAGTAGGCAACACGCATTCCGTGACATCGCGGTTATTATTCTGAATCATTAACTTTCCAACCCGTGGAATGATAATCTATCTGGACAGGCGGTACGGTTGTGGCTCCGAGAAAGGCACAACCCCTTTTCTTTCTATGTTAATATTACGCAGCAGTCCCCCAGTTATCTTCCTTAAAGACCAATAGTGCGAGACGATGCCTCACAAACAGTCCGAAGAAACCAGCAACAAGCTGAAGCATGGTAATCTCCAAGGCCAATCGATCTTCGCGGAGTGGTCCCCGCCAGACAAGCCAGAGGTTGAGGATGGTAAAGTTGCTTGTCTCGACAAATTGACCCTTTTCGTCGATTGTCACTTTTACCAGGCGTAGCTTGTTGAGAAAGTGCAGGCCCTGGGCGACCAAGGGATGGGGTTGACGCTCGGGTGACCAGGGAGTCACAGACGGCTCCATGAGGCCAGACCGGGCATTGAAGTGAGGAAGTCGGTGGCGTGGGCAAGGGATCAGACCGAAGACCTGGGGGCATGAATAGAGGAAGTTAAATATTTGGGGGGCAAGGAGGAGTCCGAGAGTCTTTGAAAAGTGGCCGAGGATACCGACAACAGCAAAAACCATACCCGAGAAATAGCAGTAGGTATCCCCGACAAACACCTTGGCAGGATACCAGTTGTGGAGGAGCAAGGCGAACGAGACGCCGATCCACGGGAGGAGGAAGTAGAGTGAGAACAAGTGTGAGTCGGTAGCAGGGTGAGGGTATGGCGTAAAGAGGTACAGGCAATCGTTGAAGACGAGGAGAAGAGCGATGACGATGCATTGGGAGACTTCAATGCCGTTTATGCCTGCCAGCATGTTGATGCTCTGAGGGCAGAACATAGCAACGCAGGCCATGTAAACATAGTAGAGAAAACCGAGATCAACGAGCTCGCCGAGGTACGGCTGAAGCTGGAGAGGTAGGACAATAGAAGTGACGTCGAAGTCTACAAAGTAAACGACAAGAAGAGGGATGGAAGCCAGGCCGGGAATCCACCACTTGTGCCGCCAGCGAATGTCGAAGAGATCATCACCAATACCGAGAAGTGCAGTGGTTTGAAGGGAGATGATGGCACCCAGGAACGACGCAAGCTGGCGACGAGGTCAGTAAATCACCAGACATGACATGCATGTCTAGTTTGGGTACATCTGCGCACCTTGTTGTGTGGGAAGCGATGTAGAAAACGGCCCTGGTTGACGTGCTGAAGCTCAACGACGACATCGCGGTTCCCACCGCCACTAGTCGCGGCAACAATGTCCTTGTAGAAGGGGAATGGGATGAAGACGATGACGCTGAGGAGATAGACCGCAGCGCACACAGCACCCATGCACTCGGGGATCTCGACGCGGTTCACCTTGCTCATGTCGCGGCCTTGGAAGCCAGCACGCATAAAGGTAGGGCCTAGCCAGCGGATCATGGCGAAGCAGAGCGCAAAGGCGAGAACCGACAGGGCCAGAGACGCCATGAGGGGCTCGCCATCACCATGGAGGGTGTTTGCGAGGACCGCGAAAGCAGCTGCAGAAACGGTCGAGAGTGTAAGTGTTTCAGAGCGGGAGAGTGAGGTCATCATGGTTGTAGTCATGATGGCCGCGGCTTTTGGCGTTGTGTTATTATGGTAAGTAGGTAGTACTAAGTTTGACGATAAGGTACCTACCCAGGTAGGTGCGCGAGCGCGAGCGCGATGACGACGACGATGATGATGATGCTGGATTGGGCGATGCGTAATGAGGGTTAAGAGAGCATCATGGAAGACGATATTGGAGAGAATCGCCAGCAGAAATGCGGCTGCTATGGATTGTCCAACACAACGGTATTGTAGAGGTGAAGCTTGGTGACACGTTGTTACACTGCGGAACACGGCCGGGGTGAATGTGGAGTGGCATAGTTATCCGTAGTTGTGAATTACCTTACGCGGTAACACGTGCTAAATAAGTTGAAGAGATTGATACAAAGAATCAACACCAGGGATTATCTATCAATCCGTCTTTGAAACTGCTCTTGTTGAGATTCATGCTTCTGAAATTAGTCGTTCGATGGAACTTCGTCCATCATTGACGTCTTTAGCCTGGAATATATGCAACATAGGTAATCATCGATTCATTCGCTCTTGAGGGTGTATGGATATCGCTTCCGCCTTGAAACCATCCATGTACAAGCAAATGACCAAATCCAAGGTAAGCGGAGAGTTAGTGTCCCACCCAGAGTAGTAGAGCAAAGCAGAGCATAGCAGAGCAGAGCTGAGGCATCTAACTACTAAGCCCATCATCAATTAAACTCCCAGCTTGAATCCATAACCCAAAGCGCCTGTGTCCGAAAGATCGCAAGGTAATCATTCCATCCAACTTTTGGTGCCCGATCGCCCCTTGTTCTTTTTGCGCATGTATCGGGTATCTCTTGCGCAATATTGTTGTCGTTTCTTAAATCTCCTTCACAAAGCCCACCTCCACGAGACTATCAGGGTCAATATCCAAATTGGCCAGCTTGGTTCGTGAATTCTCTCGGATCCACAAGAATGCTTCAAGTGCTACCCGACGTAGGATGCCGGAAATACTCCTCTTTTCTGGCCTTTGCACCCGCATAGTCTGTTTGCCCATGAGATAGACAGTTTGTGCTTCTTCGGCGGCCCGCAGCGCTTCAAGCTCTTCTCGAAACTCTGGCGGCATGTCATTCTCATCAGGTGGGAAAGGACCTCGGGTAATGAAGGTCATCAGCTCGTTGACAATCGTAGGCGCCAAGTTCGGTGTGAGAACGTCATCCATGTAACCATGCCGAAGAACAATACGATAGCACGAGGGAATTTTTGCTGTAACACGCGCAATGACGAATCGTCGGTCAGATGGAACCGTTGGCTGAGAAAGTGGGCGCATGTGGAAGAAGACGATCACCTGTGGCCTCGCCTGGAACTTCCGAACGAACTGCGAGAATACTTTGGGGATGTGATCACCACTCCCGCCCACTTTGTCGAAAAATATTCCGAGTCCTGGAGCGACCATTACTTGTCCGCCTCCAAACTCAGGTGAAAGCCTCAGCCTCGTCGAGCGTGGAGAACCTTCACCTTGGATTCCCCTTGCTATCGAGTTGTTTCTCGAGGTACTCCGAGAGGACATGAGGAACTCTGCCGGGTCCACCATGTCCCTTTGCTCTGCCTCCCACTGCTGTTCTTTTCCCCATCGCCAAAGCATGACGAATGAACTAAGGATGGCGGACAGGACCAGTGCAAACCAACCACCATCGGGCACCTTGTTCATTGCTGCACTGAGATATATGCTGTCGAGAAGGATGAAGATGAGGAACCCGATGAGAACAACGATTGATGAGATACGCCAGATGATTAGTGCCACCAGTGACACCATGCACGTGGTAATAAAGCTAACGATGATGACACATGCGCCATAAGCATGACCCAAGCTCGTTGTCTAGTCCAAGTCATGTCAGACGAGTCCGTTTCAGAGTGACACAATGAGGCTGGGTAACTTACATTGTTATAAACCGCCGTAACCACAACAGTACCCGTCATGAGCAACCAATTTGCTAGTGGCATATAGATCTGGTCATGGAACCGACGGCTGGTGTGAACAGTCTTGATGTGAGGAAAGTAGCTGAGCCTCATCAACTGAGAAATGAGTTGGAAAGAGCTGGTGATCACGGCCTGGCTGGCGACAACAGCAGCGAGTGCGGCAATGATGATACTGAAGTACAGTGTGCTTTCGGGAACCGTGCGAAAGAATGGGTTGGTGAAAGCCAACCCAGTTTCATCCTGTGAAATATAGGCAGCTTGGCCACAATATGTGATCAACAAGCATGGGAATGCCAGGAATAACCACGAAAGCTGTATGGCTCGCTGTCCAAAAGCACCCAGATCTGCAAAGAGTGATTCAACGCCAGTGAAGGCGAGAAGCAGTCCACCAAGAGACTTCCATCCATCAGAACCGTTTCGTATTAGGTATTTGAAAGCATAATGTGGACTGAATGCTTTGAGTACGGTATGGTCGTACAAGACAAGATTGTATATGCTGATGGAGAAGTTGTAGAGGAGCCAGACAACAACGACGGGAGCGAAAGAGGTGCCAATTTTGGCCGTGCCAATGAACTGCAGCAAGAAAAGCGCAACGAGGATCGCACACGAGGTCCCCACGATAGCTGGTCTTCCCAGATCGGGTCTGATAACCTGAATCCCTTGGACGGCGCCCAGGACGGACTGGGCCGGTGTCAGAATGCTATCGGCCACGACCATGGAAACGCCCAGGACGCCAACAATCTTGAGGACGCTCTGTGCAACCCGGCTACGTTCCAGAAAATCCCGGGCCATTCTCCCAGCGGGTGCGAGTTCGGCGCCCGTCTCACGATCGAGGCGCACAACAATTCTTTCTGGGCCATTGGGATCGACGCGGGCAATGTTGGCATATCGAGCAAGGAGAGAGTAGAGAGCAAAGGTTCCTCCTTGACCATCGTCGTCGGCTGACAGGACAATGAAACAATATTTAAGTGTTACTATGACGGTGAGGGACCAGACGATTATCGACAGAGCTCCCACGAGGTCGTGCCATGACGGCTGTTGGCTGAAAGTCGAACTGAAAACATAAAGGGGACTGGTGCCAATGTCGCCATACGCAACACCAGTAGTCTGCCAGGCGAGCCATAATAAGATCGCGCCCTTGTACGTCTTTTTTTCGAAATGAGAAAGTCAGACCTTCGTTCGTAACGTCGCACATTTATTCTCATGGAGCTGGGACCTACCTGCTTCTTGTCGCGACACAAATCCTCGTGCTCGATTCGCTGGGCCTTTTCCTGATCATGCAGGTCGCGGGCTTCGGGATCTGTAGGGGCGGCATCCTCGCTTTCTTCGGCAGCCGCGTTGACCCAGGCTTCTATTCTCTGGTTGCGGGCATTGTAGGAGATCATGTCGATCTGGAGTCGGCAAGATACCTTGGGTCACTTGGTGACGCTGGGTCCGGAGGGCCAAAGGGCAGAGGCAAAGGGACTAAAAACCTGGGGCTCGTGCTTATATGACTACATTACGGAGTACCTAGTTTCGGATAGGATGGTGGTGGATAACGTAATGGCGAGCCTAATCCTAAATGAGAACGCCATGGCTCGACGAAACTGGGCTTCCTGGTCCACTCTGCCAACAGCCACAAATTCTCGAGACTCGTGGACGGACGGTGAACATCTTTTGACTGCCAAGATCGGCGGTGCTGATAGGACCAGGCGTACTCGGATAGACCATCATGCCTTGAGCCTCTCCACCTATGCAGGCTTGAGGCTGTGCGTGTCAAAGAACCCAATTTTCCCCTCACCTGCAGACGGCTATACCCACCATGTCGCCGAAATGCTGCTCACACTCGACTCAAAAAGATTCGAGAAACTGTCAGGGGGGGACCATTCCCTGGTAGTTACTTTGAGTCAGTCCAATGACGTGCCGACGTCTATCCAGGTCACCCTGACATCCTCGAGAAGTGCGGGGGTAGTCGAACTGGTCCATGAGCACTTGTTGGAGATGGTAGCGCGCCAAGACGCTTGAGTGTCTCTGCTCTTTGTAAAGAGTCTTGGCTGCTTATTTATTGCATATGCTTTCTGTAACAGGGTCCTTCATCGGTCGCCGCCCGAGAACAAGTTGATCGGCTTACCGAGTCTCTCCGTATGACGCTCGAGTCATCTTTTGGTTGTATTTGTTCTGTAGTATCATGCACAGCAGAACCCCTGCCAAAAGTACTCGTCAGTTTATCAGCTTTAGCCAGTGCCCCCCACGTGAAGACTCGAGTTAAATAGTGTGACTGCGCTTCTCTCATGCTGGGCCAAGACTCGGTCTGTACACCGTCTTGTATCGGGCAATACTGTACGGAGTAACGGTGCATGTATGTGCATGTTGCGAAGCCATCCCCACCGTCGCCCACCATGTATGTGCATGCAATAAAGTGGCCGACGCCAATGGCTGCGAGTCTGAAACTGACCTGTGTGATAAGTGGGTGCGGTATAAAAAAGTGCCTTCCTCTCAAGGCCAGTTGCATCAAAAATCGGAGTTCGTGATTAACTCAAAGTCACCATCGCCATTCTGGATACCCTGCTCTGGTACGTAGGACCTTGGGTAACCACAAAGGCTGGCTGCTACTGGTACTTGAAACCCCCACAGATGCCGAGAAAAGAGGCGCCTGCATGACAGCGGCTGTCTAGGGACGGATGAGCTTGTATTTGGGTGGCCAGTCGCTGGCCTTTCTCATTCGTAGGTAGAGAGGCATTCTGAACTGCTTATCAGAGTCATTGGCAATCATGCCAAGACTTAGACAGCCGTTCCAATGTAGATGATCATACTATGACAAATTATGTAGCTCGCTTTATGTAGAGTATTTCACATTCGATGCTTGTGCATACTTAGATAGACTGCTAGGGTAGTATTCCGTCTTTGGTCACTCTTCTACTCCGTAACTTTTAACTAGTAGGCAGCTGACACTCCGTCAAAGCCGATTCCTCATGATATCTTATTATTACCTGTCGCTCTCTCTCATGAGTTCTCTCGCCCCTACAAACGTACAAATGGCCATTCCCAAATTCCACCACAAGCAAAACCGAAGCACCTATGATAGACTCAAATCTGTACACGAGGCCATTTCTGATATCATCAGCATGAGCACAGCCTGTGTGTGCGTCACAGGGATTGCCAATATGAGCTCCAAGAAAATGATGCATCTAAAAGGTGTCTCGAGCATTAATTCTCGTCGTTCGGTTCTTAAGGTATCCTGAAGATCCACTATACCCCTCGCGGTAAGAACCCAAGTTCGACGGGAGGAGTTGCCTGTCGATCCCCCAGTACCGTGGTGCTTTATGGAACCCGATCATTGACAATATCACCCAGCAAACATCATCTTAACCACTAACCCGTATCTCCTTGAGAACATGGGCACCGGCTTTCTGCTACCCTCTCGTACTATATTCATCAAAATGCCGCAGGAAGCAACTTGGACAATAGCATTCAGGAACTGATTATATGCCCCTGTTCCTATTAAGCACCGAATTTTCTGTGCATAAACTCACCATCTGCACTAAAAGATGGCCCATATCGTTTTCCTGGGGAAGTGTTCATCAGGTATCTCGTTCATGTACGGAGATGCGGGCGGAGATTTTACGATGAGGCGTGTGTTCGCCAAGTCTTTCCAGACTGCAACCTGCAAATATATAGTACCATCAGGAGACGCCAAGTATGTGACTATCAGATGAGAGGCCTCAAACCAAGTCCCATGTAACAAGGTACGACCAACCCATTGCGCATCTACCGAACTTGGCAAGGAATTCTTTGCCTGTGACTCCCCTTGCATCTTCGCGGTCTCCGAACTTTGTGAGAACAAGCAGCCGTACCGGCTTGCCCCGAGGCCCGAGATCGCTTGCATTAACGTCAAGCCAATACCAGTATCCATTTGTTTCCATGGGTATCATCTCTTCCTTCTGACCATCGCCTCGGGGAAGGCAGAGGAGCACCAGCCGCTCTTTACCGCCACACATCTTTTCTGACCAGTGCTCGCAAACCTTTGAGTATTGGAATCGCACAACTTCGCCACTGTCAATAGGTATATGCCGCTGCTTCGGCTCTATACTGGACTCGGCGATGCCCTCTTCAGCTGTGGTTGAGCACATTCCATGGGGCTCGCCATCAATTCCTCCAGTACAGTAGTTTTCCCACGTGACTGGTAGACCGTCCGCCCTGAATTGGTATCGTGATTCGGACGGGAAATGTCTGAGGCCAAAGTTCTCATTGGCGTTGGTGAATTGCAGAGGAGAGAACTTAGGCTCGTAATTTTGCCCACTTACGTGTCCGGCACCCCAGCATGCGTCCAGTAACTTCCAGTCACCACCATCGATTCGCACTGCGTTCCAAGCATGTCCTGTTGGATCTGCTCTAGGTGGACGCTCACCCTTCTTGAGCGGAGTGTATCCAAAGCCCTTACCGTGACCGGTGACGACCACACACTCTAGGCCAGCTCTGTTGGCGATCGCTTTGTATGTTTCTGCATAACCTGCGCATACGGCTCTACCAGTAAAAATTGTATCTTCAGCCGTCATATGCCTTACATTATTGCCAAAGAATGCGGCGGTATCATAACTGATGTTGTGATGGAACCAAGTAAAGATCGCTCGCGCTTTGTCCGTGTATGAGGGGAATGGACCGCAAAGAACCCGAGCCAGATAACCCACCGGGTCATCCCTCGGCACAGAATCTCGAGGATACTGCGCAGCTACAGTATCTGGATCGCTCCAGTCCCGGCATATTAGGCATCCATATACTGGAGCAGATGGAGTGAGAGCCCGCGTCTCAAACGCTTCAATCTGGGCGGCTGAGGGTCGAGAGGAGAGCGGCACTGGCGGCGGTTCATCTCCCGATTGTGATCGGCCTGGGATCGGGGGCTGTGTGGGCAGTGCTGGCTGGAACTCCTTGGGTTTGTCCTTGTTGGAGAACCCAAGTATCACGGGTGTCTTCGCTTTTGAGTTCACCGGCATTCTAGGGGGCAATTTTCTGGGTTGTGGCGCCGCTTGTGGTCCAGGTGTAGCGTCCGCTTTTGGTTTTGCTGGGCGTGAAGGCAGCCTTGGTGGCAGACTAGGTCGAGCTGGAGGTGCAGGCTCAATAGCCCGTGGAGGCTGTGGTGACGGCGGAGCACGGTTGGGCTTCCCTGCCTCCCTGACGGTTGCTTCCTTTTCTCTTCTTGATGGAGGAAGTTTGGGGAGACTTGCAGGATCATAAGCAGGTGGCAACTTATAGCCAGCTCCATCAGAGTTGACACTCGTCACTGATGATGGAGGCCTGCCCGTAGATAACCAAGATATCGCCGAGTTCTGCGATCTCTCTGACGAGCCAGAGTTCCGCCGCACTGTCAGACTAGACTGGGTTGACGGTCGCCTTGGTGGTAAAGACGGAGCGGACTGCATAGTTGTGGTCCGACTTGGGAGCGGAGGCGGGGCTCGTTGTTGGACATCATGTTGACTATCCTGTGCTGTTAATTGTGGTGTCGATGCTTTTCGCGCAGGGAGAGGAGGAATCGCTGGATTACTCTGTGATAGTGTTGAGGTGGTCGAAACAACTGGTACAGTCTGGCTTCGGGTCTCAATGGCTGGGCGGCCAGGAGGGGGAGGGGGCGGCGGTCGTTTGCGAATTGGTCCGGGGCTTTGGCTTGGGGCACCTGTGAAACTCCTTTGTTTGTTGAGAGCAGCAATGCGCTCAGCTAGAGTGTTGAACTGGGGCTCCTCTGTGTCGGCCATTTTGATCCTCTAAGTCGAAAGCAAAGTTTCAAAGTTTGCGTATTCACAATATTTACTCACACGGGAGGATCAAGGCAGTGTTGAAAGGCACGATGATATGATCTCTTGAGCTGGGAGTGTAATTCTAAAGACTTGGATGATGTATATAACAAAGATAGTAACGACAGACGTGGAAGAGGTCAATAGGAACGACAGTCAGAGTGAGCATGAGGATGAGGATGGAAGAAATACGACAGACGATGAAACGAGTGACTGACGGGTGCCTGGGTTGACCGAAGCGCTGATTCAAGGAGTCCAGAGGGACCGAACATAGCCACACAGCCCTGCAGGTGGAACCTGAGGGCCGCAGTTTAGAGGGCGGGGAAGAATGATAGAGCACCACCAACTACAGTTTCATGATGCTCTTAGAACCAACGCTCGCTTTGCATCAGACTTAAAGAGCTGTCGTGATTGCACTGACCGTGGAATATACGAGCGTCATCCATAGTATACGAGCATACACGAGCGTTAAATTATCTAATAACTGGCTGTTGTACTCGTCGTTCGTTCCACGCAACAGTCTGCCCTCCAACCATTTGATGACTTGGCTACTTGGCTCTCGGCAATTATGTGCCTAGATCCAGATACTTGTGGTCATCGTAAGTAATCGAGATATTCCCCCCTTTTCTTGCTCTGCCACGTAATCAAGGTCAAAGATCAATGAATCTTCTTCCATATGAGACCAGTCAGTGCAATTTTGTTATTACACTTACATAGGGTACAATGTCAGCGCTCAACGACCACGTCATTGGCTCGCATAGTCAGCCTTATTTAGAAGTGATCCGTGCAGAGAACACCGTGCTGCAAAATAGAATGAAAGGGGCTCAGCCTGACTACAAATGACAATATCTAACAAATAGGTGTTTTCTTGCTTAGGACCTTTAGTCTTACAAGATCCATCCTATAACTTATAGAGAACAGAAGGTTTCAGAACATAAAACAAGCACTAGACTAGGGATGCTAGGCTAACGGTGGGTGCGTTTTCCGGACAACGTGCCTACGGAGTAGAGACACTACCTAAGGACTAACTTAGTGTATGTCTGGACGGATGGGAGATCTAAGGCAACGTTAGGTAGTCATTAGTTGCACCCAAGAAACCAGGATGCGGATTAGGGAGACGTAGTGTTTCATGTGGTAACCGTGATAACTTGAGGCTGATAGACTGACAAGCAGGGATCTCATAGTTGAGGGGCATCGCATCACTTGAAATAAACCATGAAAATCATATTCATTTCCACCCTGGCTTCAATGATGTGTCGTCTTGGCTAGTGTGCCTTTACACGGCACTTACCTAGGTACATAAAGATAAAAACTTGCTGAGGTTGATGGATATCTTATAGCAAAATACACTAAGTTATTTTTCCAGAACAGAATTGTCATGAAGTTGATGTGTATCAACTTTAAGGATTAAAACTTACCTAGTAGGAGTCATACTTCGTGCTCTACGGCTGTTGGCTTTCTTAATCAAGTTGCTAGAAAAAATGCATAGCAAGTTTAATTATGCCACGTGGATAGGATGAAGTCAGGTGAAGAGTTTGTATAAATCCATATTTGGGCTCTTTAACGTCAGTAGCAAATTTAGCTGTCTCTGTTTGTGACTCATATAGAGTTAGTATCTCTAAAGCAGTGACAACTGGCATAAGATATATGTAGGTGTCCAGATGAAGTGTCTGAAAGCCATCATACCTGTAAACGCGATTTACTATACATAGGAAAAGAACCCATAGCTATGTATTTAAAGCATGATTCTCTATTCGTGATTCTGTATAAAACCGTGGGTGCCTTTAACATGCGCTGTTACACAACACCGTTTGACTGGTAAAGACAAATTAAGCATGCAGGCACTTTAGACGTTAAAAAGGTTCAGATATTGCCAAACAGTCTACCTATCCTCCAGGCCAGTTATTCAGCGCAGAAAAGCCACCTCAATCTAGGTTGAGGTGCTGGCAGTTAGCAAGAGCTATACCGTACTAGAATACCTTACTGAGGTAGACTAAGGTAAGCTTCTCCACTGAGCAATGCGCACTGGATAAGAAAATCCTAGCTGGTCATCGTTGATCCGCCCCGCACTAGCCGCCATTCACAGCCAACCAACGACCAACAATTCAACTTCAGCTAACGTAAACCCAGAACTTGAGACTTGCGACTTACGCTCGCGACTGATTTGACTGGGACTTGCTTGGATTTGCTTCTCCTCATCCTTAGCTCGTTTGTTTGTTCCATTCCCTACTCAACCGAATGATTCTATCTTCATACACGTCTCCCTATCCCAATCGTCGCTTTGGCATCACTCTCATCTCTTAGGCCCCAGTTTATAGCCTCCTCTTTAGCTCCTGCTGATCGACGCTATCCATTCGAGCACATCCTACATCGGCGCATCTGCATGCCCAGCGCATCGCATCGCATTACCCCAGTCGCATCGCGAACTATCCATCCATCCGTCGCATCGTCTGTTGAGACGAAGGTCGTTCCACTGAGGGAGGACCTTCTCCTTCTACTCCTCGATCTATCTATCTGCTTCATTGTTCTCTCCTCGCCGTTCAGTCAGCCTAGTTGCCACGCTGCCCCGCTCGATCATCATGGCTGCGGAGGCCACCGGCAATAAGGCTGCCACCCCGCCCAAGCGCAGACTCACCTTTCTCGATCTCCCAGCTGAAACCCAGCAGGACATCTTGTCGCATGTTCGTGACTAGATTCACAACGCTGTACCTCGTGCGACATTGCTGACGACCCCACAGTGCTCCCAGTCTGAGTTGATATGTTGCGCTCTTGTATCTCGGCACTTTCATGAGTTGGCATCTGCGCAGCTCTATCGCAGCTTCAACATCCTCTTTCCTGACGACGATGATGTGAGGTTCGAATCCCCAATCGATGGCCTTGCGGGTGGCCTTGACACCTTCACTGCGAGCGAATACAACTACGCGAAGCACCTGAGAGAACTATCTATGGATACGGTGAGCACTGGTGCGAAGGCCGAGCATGCCTACAAGCCGTATCTGTATAGTGCCAGTTGTGGCAAGTTCCTTAATACTTTACTCTATCTGACTCTTAAGAAAGCCAAGTCACTCGAATCTTTTAGGTGTGTTCCACAGCCTGCTGTATCTGGTTTCTTGGAAAGTCCTTGATCGCTAATTTTCTGGCCAGGTGGAACATTCGCGTTGAGTTAAGCAGGCCGGTCTTTCGTGAGCTTCACAAGATCAAAACTTTGACAAAATTCCACATACGCCTCCAAGCCGGGGATACTTACTACATCACACCACCTCCTCTCCCTCTTGGCATTGACGCTCTACCCCCGGCCTCAACTCACTGGCCAGATATTCCCCCTCCTCCGCCTGGGCCTCCCCCAGGAGTGTTTTCAGCCCCACTAGCCGGTGCCATGACATCTCTGCCAGTCATCACCTCACCACCTCCTCTGTTGCCACCGTCCAAGCAATCCTGCAAAGCAAAGGGAAGTAAGCGAGACTCTGTGACACAGGAGCCCCCAACGCTCTCGGGTTTTAAGAAACTGAAAAGTCTTTCCGTTCTCGATATCGACAATCTCGAATTGGTAACGGAGCTCAAGAGTTGCGTTCGAAATTCTTCCGCCACACTTACCGAACTGCAACTTTCTCTTTCTGATAGTCTGGGCCTGCAAGCTAGACGACCGCCACCTGACTCGGACCCAGACGATTCTGATGTCGATGATGAGTTTCAAGTGGTTCCCGTTTCCCAGAACACCGGCTTCGACGCTAGTGGCCCTGCGAAGACGTTTCGCTCCCAGGAAGAGCGTAAACTTCAAGAGGGCATATTGGGAAGAATATTTGATGTCGAACCTTTTATTACCAAGAAGCCTGCGCTGTTCCAGAGTCCTCGCGAGGCGGCAACCAGTCAAGAGGATGATCAAGAAGCCGGCACTAACGACAATTCAGAAGATCCTCGTGAAGAATTTGTGTCATCTATCCGCAGTGTTTCAGCAAGACTTATGTCACATATAGATGGCACTCTTGACTTCTCGACAGCCCAGCAGGATATTTTGCACGTGATTGAAAAGGCAGCAAGAAAATATGTGGATTCATGTGAGCTCCCTTCTCAGACAAACAATGAACCGTCCGGTAGCATCTCAGCGACACCTAAGAATGATGAGGAGCAACAGAGCGGTGACAGTGGTGGATCGAAGCTAACGATAACGGAATCAAATTTGACCCCATTGTCTAAGAATAACGACCCAAACAATGATACGTTACCGGACGATATCGAAATTGAGCATCTGGATACTTTAGACGAGTTGGAGGTGGATTCGGACGAACAACAGACCAAGGACATCGGGGAGAAGGAAGTTGTAGTCAAAGAATCAGAAACTCCAGAAGCAGTTGCTGGTCCCTCCGGCTTACCCTCGAAGACACCGGATGCTAAGTCAGACCCATCAACGACGCCAGGGCTGAATAAAGCACACACAAACTTGGATGCACAGCGGGTAAATTATGAGTCCCTACCGTCAAATCTTCAGCAATTGCTGGACGAGAAAGATGCTTTAATACAGAAGATCAAGGCGATTCGTGTGCAGGGTACTGCTGCTGAGTTGGAACAATCCAAGGACTCCGTAACACAACCAAGAGAACTAAGTCGGGAAGCTGAACATAACAGAGGCGCGATCAAAACGACTCATCTCGAGATCAAACATATTGAGGATCAAGTCTTCGGAAAAGCTCAAAACGACGACGACGAAAAGTCACGACGCTCGATCGACGAATACCTGCGAGACACTCGTGGCATTGCACTAGAAACACTGAGCATACATCTCATCCCTGTAAAGGCATCCGTTCTATCTAGAGCTATTGACCTGAAGTGCATTAAGAACCTGACCCTACTTAATGTTGGTAATCAGGGCCCAATCTGGACATTGCTCTCCAAAGAGAACAAGGTCTCACCATTGGCCTTACGGAGTGTCTTTACCGACAATGTTTCGACCGCATTCCTCAGCTGCATGTCCCAGCTTGAAGAATTACACGACTTATTCTTATTGGAGCGAAGCGCTAAATATAAGCCCGAGAGTTTCGCACCACGAACTACCGTCACGATCGACCAGATCCGTCGGCTCGTCCTAAAGAAGCACATGCACTCACTCAAGAGACTCATGATCAAGGACGAATCAAACAGCAGCACCTGGGATGCGAATCAGAAGGCGATGATACTTATTTGTAACCGTGGTGTGCAGCTCGAGGAGTTGGCTCTTAGCATGAATATCCATGCAGTGGTAAGTTGGTATTATCAGAAGTCCGATCAGTCACTAACACGAATATTAGCACGCCTTCATGCAGTATTTCGCTGGGCTAGTCAACCTGCGTGCTATAAACATCCTTCGATTCAGGAATAACGACACATGTATATGGGTCATGCGGGAGATTCTGAACTTCATCGTGGATAATCTCTCCCACCATCCCGAGCTGAAGCTGGAGTGGATCGCTATGGAGGACGATCGTCTCGACAGGGTCATTCGCCCTACGGACGCAACTGAAGAAGGGGAGAAGAGAAGAGGCAAGGGCAAAGAAAAGGCTACGGTTCATCCACATCACAACAGCAGCAATCTGCATATGCTACCATCCTGGGTTTCGGATAGCGAAAGTGAGGAGGACGACGATGATGCCTCGAATTGTGGAAAGAGGCTTCGACTCAAGACCGTTGGAGTCCTGCAGTTTTATGAGGTTTGGGGTGTCAAAATTTTTGATAAGGAAATTCGATCTGGTCGACTATGAGGTTCAGAGAAACCTCTCAAATGTGGAGTTGCTTTTGGTGACAAATGCTACCCAGGGTGCGATAGCAAGACGGCGCAGACGGCTCAACGGCAATGCATTGGGTTTTTGGATCAGGGATGATGATGGATAAGTGGGGTCCGTGAATCTGGACCTGCATGTAACTTACAGAGCGTCACTTATCTTTGCACTTTACATCGGGCATCTACAGCTTCTTAGTGGTGACTAGGGCAACGCTGAACCAGAAGCGTAATAAGATGAGTCAAAATATGATTTAGTACGTTCAGTCAAATCATACCTTTCCTTTGATGTCGTCACCTTGATCTAGCTGGATGATGAATGTCGTTGGCCGCTTTTCTTCATGAATCCTCTCAGTACAAATAGTCTTGTTTCACATGTAAGGAAAATACTCAAATCTCCCATAGGATACAAATGTCATCCCTTCAGACTTGTATAGAGGAGGGTGTAAAGAATAATTCAATGAAAAGGGATTGGGCACAACGGTATAAAATCTCCAACAAAGTCGAAACTGGGGTTTGTGAGCCGTAGGGTAGCTAAAGCTTCTTCGATGCAAACATTTGGTTACTACTACCTAGAGGGGTATGAAACTCGTGATGAATGAGCATCATGTAAAATTATAGTGAGGCATAAAAGAGATTTTATCTTGGACTAGACGTAAACATTGTCATAAGAGCGATATGAGAGTGACAAATTTTGAATTTTGACTATATTGTTACCAATGTTGTATTGCATAGCTCAGGCATTATTTTGCACTGGTTCTCATCTCATACACTATTTTTGTTGGCTCGCATCATCAAGAGCAAGTCCGTAACTTAATCATTTCGCCGTGCCTGATTCTAGGTCTGGTACACTCGATAAGTACACTACCCTTAAGAAAAAAGAAAATCGCGTATAAACCCTCGGGTGAGGAGGCAGGTATCTAAACTAAAGGATGTATATTTACAGCCTGGAGATGATGGCAGCGGCGTATTCGTTGGTCTTGGCCTTGCCGCCAAGATCACCAGTGAGAGCCTTGCCTTCGGCAAGAGTATCGAAGATAGCGGTTTCAATGCGGGAAGCGTGCTCTGTGAGACCCATGTGTCGCAGCATCATGACGGAACTGAGGAGGAGGGCAGTAGGGTTGGCAAGGTTCTTGCCAGCAATATCGGGAGCGGAGCCGTGGACAGCCTCGAAGATGGAGCACTCGTCACCAATGTTTCCGGAGGGGGTAAGACCGAGGCCGCCGATGAGACCGGCGCACATGTCGGACAGAATGTCACCGTAGAGGTTAGGCATGACAAGGACCTTGTCGTTGTAAGGAGTGGGGTCAGTGACCATCTTGAGGCAGCTGTTGTCGAGGAGCTCAGCGTCGAATTCAATACCAGGGAAGTCCTTGGCAACCTCCTGGGCAACCTTAAGGAAGAGACCATCTGAGAGCTTCATGATAGTAGCCTTGTGGACAACGCGGACCTTCTTGCGGCCAATGGACTCGGCGTGCTGGAAGGCGAATCGCAGGACACGCTCGGAAGCCTCACGGGTGATAAGCTTGATGCTCTGAACGACGCCATCGACGACAACATGCTCAATACCAGAGTATTCACCCTCAGTGTTCTCTCGGATCAGGACGGTGTCGACATTGTCATAAGGGGTCTCGTAGCCAGCGACGGATCGGCAGGGTCGCAGATTAGCGAAGAGGTTGAACGTTCGTCGGAGAGTAAGGTTCAGAGAGACATGTCCCTTGCCAACGGGGGTCTCGAGAGAGAGATGTTAGCTATTGGGTCATGAGAGAGAAGCAGACCGTGACAAATTTGCGTTCATGGTGACGTACAGCGAGGGGACCCTTGAGGGCGATCTTGTTCTTCTGAATGTTCTCAATGGCAGCATCGGGGATGGCAGTCTTGCCGTCCTTGATAATGGGGTTAACGTCGACAGGTTCCCAAGCAATGGGGGTCTTGAAGAGCTCGTGTTAGCATAACTGAACTGTTTTTGTTTGGTGCGAATTATGCGGGTGGGCGAGTTGTCATGACGAACCTTAGCGGCGGCGAAGATGTCCTTGACGGACTGAGAGATCTCGGGGCCAATACCGTCACCCTCGATCAAGCTGACCAGGAAGTTGCCCTGCGCGACAAGTTAGCAAAAACATCTCCTCAATTGACCGAAGCCAAGCATTGTGTTGAGCGAGACTGAGTTATTTTATCTCGGCACCTTGCTCGGCCCAGCCGAGCGCCAGGATCATCCAAAAGGTGTTTTATGAGGGAGCGCAAAACGTACATTGGCATCCTTGGTACCGTTGTACTTGGCGACTCGTTCGTCAGAGGTCGAGTAGCATCGGTTCTGTAGAGAGGGTGTTAGTGAATGCCCATGTTGTGCCCAAATTGCATCCAATGTTTGGATAAATTTGGGGGTAGTTTTGGTGGTGATCTCATACGTAGAAGATAGCGGCGCGGGGAGTAGCAGTGCGCAGGGCTTGCCTGGAGGCGGGAGTTCGGAGAGCTCGAATGGCCAGCATTATGAAGAGGAGCGAGCAGAGAGACTAGCTAGACAGAGCTGAAATCGAGAAAGAAGAGGCAATGAAAGGCGAGGATTGGAAGAGAGGGTGAGGGTATAATGGGAAGAGCGTGACAAGAAAGATCAAGAAATAGAAAAGAGGAAAGATTAACTCAGGTCAACAATGGAAGAAAACAACCTCGCCCAAACCCCAACCACAACCACACACACCCCGAACCAGACCAAATCCGAATGGCCAATTCTGCTTTCATGGCAGTATAGCCACAGGTTGACAGTCTGAGCAGGGCCACTAGCTGTTGAAAATCACGGTAGGCCAAGGCATTTGCGGCGCCCAGCTCCACTGCCCATCCACTTTTTCGCGTCTTTTACAGTGGTTTCAGGGTTCTCTTTCGGCTACAGCCTCGTATCCCGCGCGGACTTCCGCACTCAGCGAATTGCTAGGTACAGGTTGATATTTTTCTTCTTCCTTTCTTCCCGTCCTTCCACGGGAGCGTTCACAATCCAGAAGCCTTCTCCGAGCAACGAGGGGCCGGTGGGCACCCGTAGTTCACCTGACAGAAATGCACGTCACACAGCAATAAGTGACGCCACAGCTGGACTGCCACACTTGAACCCCACAGCCTGGCCTTTGCCCAGCCACATACACCTTGGGCCACCGTAGTGCCTAGTCCCTTCTATAAGGTGTACCCAGGATAGGTACCTCGCTCCTAGCTCATCATAACACTAGATCTCCAAGCACCTTTTCACAGCAACATCATCTGTGATACAATAGACGCGTGCAACATTGCGCGTGTGACATTCGTTATTAGGTTTGCTCCCCAGACTAGAGAATAGTTCGCAAAGATAACTGCGCCGACCCGGCGCAACCCAGTCCGATCCTATCAAGTATGCGACTGCACCCCTAAGTTCTAACTCAAGACCATCATCAGAATCACCATGGCCGATACCGAGCGTACGATCCTCGATTTTTACCAGATTCCTACTCTGTATCCTACAGAATGGCCAGCTGAGAAGGACCTGGAAGACTTGGACGATGATGACGAAGGCGAGAAAAATGCTGCTATAAAACGAAGACAGTCCCGTTATCAGGAGCTCGAGAGAGCCGTGAGCCAACGAAGGAGCAACATTCCCAGAGAAGACGACCAAGGAGGTGTTGGAAATATTGTTCAAAAAGACGAGCCGGATCCGCTAGGGACTACTGATAGCGTCGTCAGAACACTGAAGCATCTTGGTCTGCCCCTCCAAGATGACCACCGACTACGTATGCTCCCGTGCCATGACTGTACGACTCACAGATATGATAGATTGACGGCGTGTGGCTAAACCAGGCAATCGATTCCTACTCTCCTCGACAACATTTTCGCCAGCTCTCTTCCTCTCCCAGATGCATGCTACTGCCGACACTCGGAGTCTCCTTACTGGTCTCCATGTTCTGTCACAATCCATCGATCAAAAGTCAGCGTCCCTCAAGGTCCTCGTCGAGACCAACTTCGAAAGATTCGTCAAAGCCAAAGCAACAATAGATAATGTCTATAAGGAGATGAAATACCGCGGAATGGAACCACCTGACGCCAATAATGCGCACTTCAATGCAGCCCAGCGTCGCAGTCATCGCAATAGTGTGACGGGCGGTGCTGGGTTAGGAATCAACAATCCCCTGACATCTCCTAATGTTGACACGCGTAAAAAGAATGCACTGACGAAAGAGAGCGAGTACGGCGTGCTGGGAATAAAGGGCCCTCTACTGGAAGTTTCTGCAAAGGCTGAGGACGTATGGGGACCTGCTTTAGGAGGAAGAGAGAAGGAGGAAAACCTCAAAACTGTTTCAAATCATCTCACAAGGTTCAAGGACTACGTTGAGCTGAGCATGTCGATAGCAGATGGCATTAAACGCAAGGACTATGAATCTTTAGTCGACGAGTTCAGCAGGGCAAGGAAAATTGCAGACGAAGCTCGACGATTGACAGAGGAAATAGGGGACGAGACACCGACAGAGCCCCAGCTTTATCAGTTGTTGATAGCGGGACGCATGTGGTATGATGTTGACCAGCAGATACGCGCCTTCAAACGCGACATCTGGAAGAGGCTGGTTACTCTTCACACCGCATCCAGGACGGATGGCACAACTGGCCGTATTCAAGACCAACATATGGAACTCATCGGACTGCTTCTTGAGCTTGGCGCCGATGACAATCCCATCTGGGTATGGCTTTTGAGTCGATACGACCATTTGAAGGGCAAAATTCAATCGACAGCAGACCGCTCAAAAGTTGAGATCGAGGTGCTTCGCCGCCGGCTGGCCAGTAACGATAAACCGAACCCCAATATTATCGCTGCGCATCTTCGATCCCTAGGAAGGCCGGTGATTGAGGATAAACCTTTGACATTCGACTCGCCTGAAGTAATTGAGCTCTGGGAGAAGATGTTATCGTTCCTCAACAGTCTCCTGTCAAGTGAAGGTATTCTAGGCGAGGTGATAGAGTTCTGGCAGACAGTGCAGGGGTTCATCAATGGGTCTGCTCAAGCTGCCCTCCCCGTTGGATATCGCGGCGAGTCTCGGCATCACCATGAACTCTCACCGCAGAGCGTTGACGAGTTACGCAAAGGAGCTGTGGAGCTAGTGGACTTGCTCCGAGAACACGCTTATTCATTCTTCGTGGATATGCCTCCCGAAGATGTATCACTGCTATTCTCACCAATCCCCAATACGCCAGCCCCGACGACGCCCGGATCCGCCGCATTGTGGTCTCCAAGAGATCCTCGCTTTAATTTTGATCCAAACAACATGCCTCCTCCGTCGCCCAAGAGGGGGGAAGCCTGGGAAAAGTTGGCATTCTGGCCTCCGTGGTCTAATTCCATCAGCGGTGTTCACTACCTGTCGAAGATGCTGACTTTAGTTGGCGCTGGAGCTGGTGACTTGGCGTGTATTGAGCCAATAGAGTCCGGAGAAGGCCAGGTGATTGATCGCCTTAGGAGTCTTGTTGGGGGTTCCCGAGAGCGATGCGTGACAGCTTTGTGCGCAGCCTGGAACAGAGATGCCGAGAATATTAAGTATGTTGAGGACTGGCAGCGCTTGGTTGAGATGGGGGACGTGACACGAATGCCAGCTAGCTTCGCTGCCTTCGAAGGAGCAGTCCTGTCAGGCATGCAGAAAATACTCTACATCCCCGACGCCATGTCCAGGTCAGGCTCGGGAGATATTGTCTTGCCACCTCCGACCAAGCTTCTCATGATGGTCCGCAGCCAGTATGTTACCACTCTGTACAAGGCATTGAGTGGCATGGTCGAAAACGCCGAGCGCTCTTTGAAGAAGACGGAGGACGACTGGTTAATCGAAAGCGAGAGATCGCTTGCATTGGCTGCGGCGCCGAGCAGGGCGGGCAAAGGGGCATTGGACTCGGGGGATAGGGTAGGCCTTCTACCACCAACTTGCAACGAGTTCACTGTACTGTACTGACAGTTTTATTTAGAACATTCGCATGCTCATGACCCTGAGTAACTTGTCATCATTACGGTCACAAGTAGTGCCAAGTCTCAACTTGCAATTTGAGAATGCCTTCTCTGTCAAGTTGACCGATGAGTCCAAAAAGATCCGTGAAGTTCTTGGACAGATTCACGAACGACTTTTCCAGTCCTACACGAAACAGTCAATCGAAAGGCTTCGCCATGTCATTCAATCAGGCATCTCAGCCCCTGACTGGGCTCCTGGCCAAGGGCAGCGTACCCAGGCAGCTAAACCATATGTGTACGAGGCGCTTCTTACTCTCGTACTTGTCCACTCTCAGGTTTCTACTACTGCACCGGCTCTTACAGTCGAAGTTTTGTCATTCCTCCTCGAGCAGACGTCCACCCAGCTCCTAGAAGCCTTCCGACGTCGGCCGCGATATACTCTAGAGGCACTCATGCAAGCAACCCTCGACGTAGAATTCGTTGCCCAGACCCTCAGCCACTACACTTCGGAGCGTGCTTCGGAGCTCCAGAGCCAGATCTATCAAGAGCTTGATGCACGTACGGACAACGAGGCCCGCGCACGTCTCCAAGGAGAACTGTCCGAAATGCGCAACGTTCTCAAACGTCTGAGAGAAGCGAGCAAAAATGAATTTGCTTGCTTCAAGAAGCCAAAAAGGCCAGGCCACGGCCCCAGCAGGAATAATAGCGGACTGTCCGGTATCTCAGCCTAGAAGGCTCGGGATCCGCATATTTCCAGCATATCAAGCAACCAAGAGTTGGAGGATGATAGTTACACGACGGCCATGGACTCTACGGGTTAGCGCTCGGCGAAGAGAGCTGTGTATTTAAAAATACGTAGTACTGGAGCATAAGCGAAGTGAATCATGGTTAAGTTTCTTCACTTTTGCAAGCTCGTCCCATCGCTGAAAATATCATCAAATAACCCCCGAGGTATATTGTTTCTTGGTTTTTTTTTCTATGTCGTGAACACCGTAGTTGAATCACTACCCCTGATTCTGTTTTGTTTTCGTTGACTTTTCCTGCACCCTCTCAAAACGTTGGGCCAAAGGCACCGTGCCTAGTCATACATAGGTGTAGTATATATCGCGTGGTATCAAAATTCGTGTTCTTTTCCGTCCAGTCATCAGCCATTAAACGGTCCAAATCAAAAACGTCTTCCCCGTGCAGGATTTATGTCAATATACTCCGTTCGCAACGTTTGCAAGTGTCATAAGCATCGGCCTGTGAAGAATCGTTCAGGGAGTGTTCGTAATCAGAAGGTGAGAGCAGAGAATCATCTCGAGAGATCGAGAGTCTGCTGGGGAGAAGGGAGAGCCATCTTGGCGGGCAAGGATTGTATCATCTGTCACGGTATTTAGCCGGTTATTACAATGGGATTAGAATGGATGGTACTCACAGTCCAAATCGATGCTTTGGAAGTAATTTCCTATGACAAGGTCTTGTTCCGAGGTGGTCAACTTGCCTGCCTCACTGCGAAGTGTTTGTGGTAGGGCTTTGCGGATCGCCAGAAGCATCTTCAGCAGCCCTGCTAAATTACGACCCTGCTGCGTGAAGACATCCGGATCTCGTTCCAGGGGCCACCCAGGGCGTAGATGATCTTGCTCCCAAGCCTTGAAAGCCCAAGTCGATTTCTCAAGACAGTTGAGGAAGATGATAGCCGTCAGATACATCTTGAAGTTCACCTTGACCTTGCTGTCCTGAAGTACGCGATGCATTCCGCTGAGCAGTGCCTTTGAAGTGTTGTTGGCCTTTCTCTCAGCTGCCGCGTTCAGTTGCATGCAAAGGGTCGTGTAGATGCCAGCATCGTTCTCGCTTTTGGCTTCTTGGATGCGCCTGGGCTCTTCATTCTTATCGGCTGGTCGTTCAATAACGTTCCACTGTCTCTCCCGATCGATGCTCTCCACCAAACCCCATAGCTCCAAGGATTTTCGAAGTAGATCATCATCTGACTCTTGCAATTGCTGAAGAGCAAGACTCAGAGTGACACGCATGAATTTGGAGGGCTCTCGGTCGATAAAAAGCTGAAAGACATCGCGCATATAGGCCTCAACCTTGCCAGGAACATCTTCCTTGTCCTGATCGATCATAATAACCTGGAAGAATGAATCCTTGCTGCCTCTGGATTCTGCTAGCGACTCACTAGGCTCCAGCAGTGCAACTAAAGCTTCGAGGAGTATGACCCTGCCAGTTTCAGGAAAGTGCGAAACCTCTATCATGGTACCATCATGGGTCATATTCAGCTGGTTCTTCAAGAGGTTGATGCGATTTTGGGACAGGACAACCTGGACACCCGCTGAGTACAAATCGAGCTGCTCCTGTAGCCTCGTTCGCACACAACCAGTCCTCCACACTCTTGGTGCGAGAACCTTCCTGCACGTGTCACATGGCGTTCCTTTGCCGCAATTCTTTCGAAGGATTCTGCACCTAATGCATGCACCTATTTTCCGAACTTCCTGCACCTCCTTTCGCCTCGCAGCAGTAAAGCGGGATCGCGCGTGTCGAGGCCTCCCATTAAGTTGACCAGCGCTTGTGTCCATCCGAACACCACCCCTGCTCATCTGGATAGGTGTCGGTGGATGTTCGTGAAGTAAAGGAACAGGCGAGGCAGTCGCCAAGTATGTCATTTCGCCCCATGGCTGCGTAATTCCACTGTCGGGAGCTGTAACAGCACTGGGAGAGGCTTCTATCGGGGTCGGAATGTCCATAGACGGTGGTGTAGTCGAGGTACTAGTCTCGTGAACGAGCTGGGGGTCAAGAAGCGACGGGTTTAGCCTGGCTGTAGCAGCAACGGCGACCGATATGCTCGCGACGTCTTGGGAAGCAACACTATTGGGAAGCAATGCTTGAAGTCGTTCCTCGGGTGATAACTCGGTTCCTGGGAGTGGTTGCTGAATCGCACCTAACACATTTGTTGTGAGAAGCGCACCTTGCAAGTCAGGCTCTAAGGGGCCATTACCTCTGTTACCCTGCTGCGGCCGGTTCTCGTAGCTCACAGGAGGGTTATCTAGAGTGAACTGTTCATGAAGCTCGAAGCGATCTGGAACATGCTCGGCGTTGGTGGGGTCGGCGGGGTCAACCACGCCTGCCTGTACGCTCTGAGCACGATTGTTCTCATTTAAATCAACCTGGCGTGAGGCTTCGGCGAGTGTCTCGAGGGCGCTCCACCCTTGAGGGAGGTTCCTGACATCGACTGGCTGTCCGTTCGGCTGCGCTTCAGGAGGTGGTCGATCGACAGATGCTCGTGCATTGGTGATACCATGAAGTTCGAGGCATGCTCGCATACGATCTGACTCGGAGATGGCGGGACATTTCTTGGTGATATGCGTTGTCAGGCTATCGATCCTTCCCTTTGGAAAGTTCTCACCGCATTGTTTGCACGTATGCGGATATCGGTTACTGTTGTCGTTGAGCTTAGGTCCACGGACGAAGTACTCGAGAATGAGGGGATTGGGCTTGCGGCCCATTGCGCGCTCTGGGGAGTCGTTGCAAGCGCGTCGCCCGCAACCTCAACCGTCAAGGCGCCTGATACGCCGTTTCCACCAGAGGCCAGTGCCGTGAGTCCAAGAGGCTTCAGAATGGCTGCAGGTTTGGTAACGTAGGGCTGGGATTTGATGATAGAATTGTGCCGTTGCTGCGATTCTGCCTTGACAGACCGACAAATTTCTCACACCGCCTGTAGTAGACGCGGATTTGTGGTTTGTCCGGTCAAGTTGAGAGCTTGTCTGATTGGTAGAAACCCTCCGAAGCCTGATGTCGCATTCTTAGTCATTCTCCATCTGAGACCACGGGACATCGAAAAAAAAAAAAAAGCGATTCAGTTATTCATCTATCAAAAGGCGTTGTTGTCTACAGGTATACCAGGGTTTCAATTTCTACTGACAAGATACTCTCAAAATGAAGAACATTCAGCGTCTCGAACTGCCGGCTGCGGCTGACATGCATGTCCATTTGCGTCAGGGCGATATGATGGACTTGGTTGTTCCAACGGTTCGCCAAGGAGGAGTCGATACGGTATTCGTGTACAGACTCTGGACTATAATAAGATTGGATATTTAAAGCTAATATAACATAACAGTATGCCTAATCTCGTATGTCGTGTCTTGTAATGATACTGTTCAAAGTTCATGAATTTCCAATGGTCTGTATACATGACAGCTGATCCATGCCATGAATAGTTGCCTCCCCTTACTACCGTCGAGCAGGTACGTATTCATAAAATGGCCTTAGTAGATTCTGCAAGATCGAGCCCTGACTGTGATGCCTGTAGGTTCTCGAGTACAAGGCCAAGCTCACGGCCATCACCCAAGATGTCAACTTCCTCATGTCACTCTATGTGAGTAACAACCCACCCTATACTACTAGTCCCTAACTCGTATGAGCTTCACCCTTCAGTCACTCCTGAAGTGATAGCCAAAGCTGCCGAGGCTGGTGTAACCGGTGTTAAGTTGTACCCTCAAGGTGCGTGATCCTGTCCAGTCATATAACTATAGCCACTTACATCGTCCGTGTAGGTGTAACCACCAACTCTGAGAGTGGTGTGTCGGATATTACAGCCTTCTATGACACTTTTGCCGCAATGGAAAAGCACGGGATTGGTAAGAGCCCCAAGAAACCCTGTCCTAGGCCGAACTGACCGTTGTTCTGTGCTAGTCCTGAACATACACGGAGAAGTCCTCGAGTCTCTTGCGCCGGCCGACACAACCCTCGAGGAGGCTTTTCTCCCAACCCTAGAACAGCTACATGACCGGTTCCCTCAGCTACGCATCGTGGTACGTCTGCCATCCTCACGATCAGGATGGTGATTGTTAACCCCTGTTCCAGCTTGAGCACTGCACCACCTCCGCTGCTGTGGAGGCTGTCAAGGCCTGTGGCCCAACTGTAGGCGGTATGGTGTCAAGTAACCGATGCTAATGATGCTCAACCCTGACCATTCTCATAGCTACCATCACCGCTCACCACCTCTACCTCACTTCTCACGAGGCCTGTTGCGATCCTTTCGCCTTCTGCAAGCCTATTCCTAAGAAACCAACCGACAGAGATGCCCTGATCAGGGCTCTTGTCAGTGGCAACTCCAAGTTCTTTTTGTAAGTCTCGGGCTCAAATTGAAGCTAAGTTCCTGTTTGGTACTGATTCTCCGATAGCGGTAGCGACAGCGCTCCCCATCCCCTTCAGTCCAAGACATCTGCTGAGCAGGGCAAGGCACCTGCTGGCGTTTTCACTCAGCCCTACGTCGTGCAACTTGTCCTCCTTGGTCTCGAGGAAGCCATCGACCGTGGCGTCATATCGGAAGCTGATGTGACACAAGAGATACTCGAAAACTTCCTCAGTCGCAACGGACGTCGCTTTTACAAGCTACCTGAGACCTCTGGTAAGAAGACTATCCTAGAGCGTAAGGGTGACAAGATCCCCACTAGCATCAAGAGTGCGGACAGCAAGACTGAAGTTGGTATCTCGCGACATGGAGCTGATATCTTCAGTTTGACGTGGGCTTGACACATGGCTAACGATTCATAACGGGGTGAGGTGTAACTTTACGTAGAACTATGGATCAAGATGTCAAAAAACAAAGTGTGTTGTTATTCAAACAACGTTTCATGTTTCGCTAGTACCAGTAAAGATGCAATGCCGTGCTACCAATAGAGCAGATATGAAAGCAACGTATACTGGCAGCCATAACTCCATGCTATGCTCTCGAGTTTCATATAACCCAGGCGGACATACGCCGTATTTGATATAAAAAGCAGCACTTTATCTAGATTCTTCATCCCTACCCCAAACATTGCGGAATTCGTCCTGGTCTATTCCACAACCAGATTGATAATTGGACGCTGCATGGGTTTCTTGCTGATTTCGATCGTCGCTCCAGGCTCTAGATTCTTCATTTTTGGGACTTTCGTGTCCATCCTGCCCACCAACTTGGGCGGTTTCTGCAGGAGTAGGAGGGCCCTTGTTCAGGCCCAGTTCGCCTAGGTCTGGTTCGGCATGCTTGACAACTTTCCTTGCTTTCTTTTTCTTCTTGATCGGAACAACAGCTTCAGGTTGAGGCTCCAGCTGGGGTTGGGAATCACGTCCATGTCCTCGACTCCTTTGCTTCCCTTTGTTTGTTGCAGGAGGATACTCTGTTGCCGGCGACCTCACGGATGGGCTAGCATAAGCTGAGGACCTCGTACCGAAGCTGCCAGGAGAACGGTATCGTTCTCTCAGCGGTTCACTGGCGGTAATGACTGGGTACTATCTCATATTAGCGGCATAATTGCATGGTGACCAATCACGCTTACATTCCAATCGCCATATTCCAATTGTCGTGCTTGCTCGTACAGGCGATCCTCATCAGCATCTATCTCTGGTTCCTCAAAGGTACCGTGTATGTTTTCGTTGATCTGATCGGGTCTGTTGTCACTTGATTCCCCATTCCCGCGAAGAAGAGGCGTTGTTGAATTTACCTCCCCAGGCTTTGGAAGCCAGTACTTCCCCTTTCCACCACGCTCGTATCGCATACCTTCTTTGAGTCTCGCAAGACGAGACTTGGAGTCCTCGTGAGCCATGACCTTGTCACCAGAATCGAAGATTCTGTAGCCGTATGTATCTCCCCGGAAAGTCAGTTTCGAATCTTCAATAAGATCCCTTACTCCAAAGGCATCTTTGAAAGCATGGCGCAAGGGCATGCGCGCGGATAGAATGCTGTTATCGGCAAAGTCGTGCCATGAGAAAGCGTACCAGTGCGCAACAGCAAATATAGGCATCTCCACGCAAATAAGAGCGTCCTGGATAGCCGCTGCCAAGTTGTCGGAGGTGTAACCCTCAACATTATCAGGGATAGCACCCAAGAAAACTAGAATTGACAGGAAAAAGCCCTGCCAGTAAGAAGCAAAGATGATGAGCTTAATACACAGGAACTTGGGCACAGGCCTAAACGGCTTCAAGTCATGATTCATGCAGACCCAGAAGAGACCAAGCGCATATAGACTAACAGTGACACTGATGTTGTAAATAATACCACTCCAAAGGTATCCCGAGCTCAGACCAATATAGCCCTCTTGATATGTGCCAGTCGCTTTCATGATAATAGCAGATAGGGCAAGAATAGGCTTGAGCCAGGCATACTGAAGAATGCCGCGCTTGATGGACAAAAACGTGTGGGGATCCGAGATGTCAACCTTGGGAAGAACGTGGTTCAGGGGCCAGAGGTGGTGTACTGGAGCTCGACCATGTGTCATAATGATGAGAGATCGCTCACCACCAAGGTAATTGATGAGGAGCTGAAAGAAGGTATATATTGTGAAGGCTTCGTAGATATCGCGGACCGGATCAAGAAACGCAGCGGCTTTCAAGGAGACCATGCTTGTCCATGATGCTATCGAGTATATAGGAACCATGAGAAGGATTCTGACGACGTATCTTTGTAGTAAGGGTTTACGGTAGTTTTTAGCCTGTAACATGATCGAGCTGGAGGCTCAGGTTAGCTATGTGCATCATCATGGGTGACGCGACGAGGCCATACATAACAGAGAGTATTGTCGCAACCACAGAAGCGATGCCCGCGACCACGGTTGTGGCATAGGTGAGCTTCTGGCCAGTACCGCCATCCGCCATGATCCCGGCGTATCCTTCCATTTCTGTCCGAATTTTGTAGTTCGGCAGGTCTGATATGAGAAAGGGCAATGGCTGAATTGTCTTAACGCATGGCGGCCAGTTTTCGAAAAGTATTTCGGTGGGCTGTAGACGTCGCTGACGATACGTAACAAGAGACCGAGTATGAAAATGTGTCGACGATACTTGAATCCCGTCAGTGGCCACACTTTCAAGCTTTCGTAGGAGCCGTGTGTTGCTTGGCCATGTAGTCACAGTTAATAAAGCTTGAATGTTGGGGCAGATGATGTATTTGCTGCCTTGAGTGTGGTTACGTAAACGGGGTCTGAGGAATGATAGCTCCCGGGGGCGGCTTATCGTTCATGCGCCCGCATGCCTGCCCGATATTGAAGATCCATATTGAGACTAGCCGACCAAGCTTCGTAATTAGCAGAAATAGTCTATTTGCTCTAGTGACTGAGAAGTTTGCTAAATTAGTAGTTAATACGGAGTAAAGCTGTGCAAAACGAAGGAGAATGATGGCCCCTCACTCTACCTAGGTTAGTGCCATCAACTGAAAGTGGTGACATGCAGCCAGCCTCATACTGAGCCGTTGTACTTATAAGATGGAAGCTTGTATGTCCACTGATGCAATTGCGGGACGGGATGAAGTGGACGCTAAACACTTTGTGGAGCCGGACGCTAGAATCTTCAGCTCGGCCACTGAAGCCAAGCGATGTCCAGTGGCTCCACTACCCTGTACCGGCTGAGTGACAAGGGGCAGAGGGCCCAAGAGGCCGTGCTGCCGTGGTCGCGAATTTGGTTTCTTTCATTGTGAGCTGACAGCCGATAGGTTTTGACCGACTCCAACATCCCCAGACTTGCTATGTATGGCTGACTACTTACAGTCTTTTGCGCAAACACTGCAGCTCTGTGACCACAAGTTAATAAAACCTAATAGTACAATGCGACTCATCTGATCCTTTAGTACAGCCCCGTGAGCTCCTTCGAGTATATTCAACATGAACATCACCATGCCTGGCCTCAACAATGCGATTGTTGTAGCCAGGGCCGCTGAAGGAAATCCCCAGTTTAACTAGTATGCTCCCAAGCACCGAAGAACGTGTTAAACTACTGCTCACGTACAATAGTAAATTCCTTATTTTCATGGCCTTGTGCTGTTTCCTGGCGATTTTCTTTGTCCTATACTTCAATCGACTCTTCGCGTCGATCGTATCGTACGCCCTCCGAGCTTATACATGGCACCACTATCGAGTCTATATAGATGTCAAGGCTATACAGATATCCCTTCTTGGTGGCCGAGTCTTCTTCACAGGTTTACGATACCATGGCGCGAACGAGACGTTTATGATCCAGCATGGCTACATAACATGGCGATACTGGCTACGACGAGTTCGAGACGCGGATATCATCGATACTCGACGATCGAAGCTCTCCTCCGGCGATGCTACGCCTACAAGCGATGTCAAGAACCCCGAGCTCCCTTGTCGTATCCAGGTGGATCTGACTGGATTGGAATGGTTTGTGTATAATCGTAGCCCAGCCTATGATGGTATACTTGCAGGTCTTACCCAGACCTACGACCCGGAAGCTCGTTCAAGCGGGATAGCAGAGAACGACGAGACTACTACACGATCGCGAAGCAACAAGAAGGAGGGCGGGTCTGTGGCTGGCAACGAAAAAGAGATGGATGTGAAGCAGGAGTTCAGCGAACGAGCCAAGAGCATGTTCCGACGTACGACCACGGGCTTTGGAAGCGGCGAGGATGATGAACTGACCAGAGATGATGAACTGGAGCTTCCTTTTATGCTTCGACTGTTCCCTGTGCATTTTCGGTGCCAGAAAGCGGCCGCGGTCATAGGCAATGAAAACACGAAAGCCATCCTTATTGCCAAAGCGGATTCGTTGGACGTGGAAGTAGATGCTTCGGAAACAACTACACCTGATCCATATCGACAAACCTTCAAAGTTCAATTTCAACACCCAGTTATCGAAATTAAGGAGAACGAGGACTTCAAAGAGGATCAGGTCACTCGGGCGACCCGAGACCGCGACAATACCCAGACTCAGGAGGCATTATCTAAGCGATCTTTCTTCCGCCACCATCGCCGAAAAGCCGTTAATTCGCTACGGAATTTAGTTCCGTACTGGCGGCGGTCTGTGGAATCTTTCTCAACAGACTCACGGACTGCCATGACTACCGGTACTTCACAAGTGCCAGGGGCAAATCAATGGCAAGGGCTGACCCGTTATCTCGATGACCGCGATCGAGATGATAGAGCTCGTTGGGCATCTGTAGAGTACGCAGCTGTGACGACGATTCTCGACAGCCCTGAGGCTGTATTGACAGTATTCTGGGATGCTGTTGGAAAGGTACCTGATCAGAGTCGCTATGGGGGCGTAAAGACCTTCCCTTTCAACATCAACGGAGACGTGCCCCCTGCTTGGGGTATGAACTTTTCGATTAAAGGAGGCACAATGAATTATGGCCCCTGGGCAGATCGCCAGAGAGCAGACTTGCAGCGCTTCTTTTTCCCATCACTATGTAAAGATGCCATGCCTGCAAAGCCGCTAAAACCAGGGAATTGGAGAGTCGCTACAACCTTCCAACTCTACATAGAAATGGACGACGCTGTCACGCTGCGAGTTCCCATTAGAGAAGAGTCCAAGAATTGGCGCTGGCGTGGCAAAGAACCGCCCATGCGGCATGCCAAACCTCCAACCAAGCGAAAGCAGAGGAATCGGACCAAGAAGAACAGCAAAACAGACGCAACGGAAATTCGGCCTGCAGGATGGTTGGAAGTGAAGCTCCCCGCGAATTCCTCAGTCAAGTTCAACGTGGATATGCTGGCTAGTCCAACAGGCTATACCACAAAACTCGATGTTGACTTGCCAAGTTCCGAGCTATGGAGCAGTGTAAACCATGATCTCTTGTGGCGATCTGGTGCTCAAATAATATCCTGTGACCTCTCAAACCCCCTGGCCTGGAATTCGCTCAGGAACTGGCACTTTAACATAACCAGCTCGAAGATGGAACTTTTCATGCTGAGAGACCATATCTTCTTACTTACAGATCTGGTTGATGACTGGACAGCTGGCCCGCCTGCTGACTATCTTGTTTTTGTGCCCTTCAAATATCATCTCAATCTAACCTTGAACTCACTGCAGCTCTATCTCAACGTCAACGAAGCCAACATCATCGACAAAGCAACGGTCATTGACGATAACACTTATCTTATCCTTTCGAGCCCTTGCTTGACTGCCGAGTCTTGCATCCCAGCCGACTCCTTCCGGCCAAGCAAGAATGCCATTCCCTTTGATGTCCATGCTGATCAGTTGGACATGACGCTTCAAGTCCCTCAATGGAACACACAGGCTGCGTTCCTTTCTTCGAAGCAACTGGGACACATTGAAGGCCTTGCGGTGGATGGAAGTTACAACTACAATGCCACGACATCATCAGCAAACACGGACACACTGATCCTTAATGTACGCGGCCAGTCACCATATGTGTACTTGTATGGGTTTTTGATCCGATACGTCATACTCTTGAAAGATAACTACTTGGGAGAATTTGTTCATTTCAGAACGCTAGACGAATACCAGAATCAGCTTCAGATGAAGAAAAAGAACCATGACGCGGAAGCTGTAACACAACCTCCTCCCAAAAAGTCCAACGACATGGATGTCGTTCTAGGTATCAGGATCGAGGACCCCAAGGTCATGCTACCGACGAACCTCTATTCTGCTGACCGCTATGTAGAGGGCGAGCTGGCTAGCGTCTCTGTCGATTTGCGCTTCACCAATTATTTCATGGAAGTCGCAGTCGAGGTTAGTCCTATTAGTCTTGCGCTGGGATGTAGCGAAGGCGCTCTGGACTCCCCTGGCATGTCATCATCCAATACCCAACTCTTCATTGATGGCGTTCGACTGTTCGGACACAAGCTCTTTGGACTGCCGCCGTCCGAACCAGCATACGTCTGCAACTGGGATGTCAATGTCGGCGGGATTACCGGAGAGTGTACATCTGAATTCCTGGTCGCAGTAGCGAAGGGTGGCAAGTCTCTTGCCTTTTGCTTCGATGATGTGGAGAACGCCCTTGTGCCATACTCATCACTTGTCTTCTATGATGTAACATTTGCTCGAGCTGCCGTGGAGTCTGTTCAAGTTTGGTTGCATGTCGATGAAGCTGCTTTCTTAGTGTCAACTGATGCTATCGATATATGCTTCAACGATTGGGCCAGATCTCATTATTCTAAGCGTGCAGATATTGTCGTACCAAACATTCAGATCTCATGTCTCAATGCGGAGTCGGCGGGAAGACAAAAATCTAGATACCACCATCCTGTGGAAACAGATGCCCACTTCCGAACGACCATTCGCCTTGCCGTCATTGGACGCAAATTCAAATTCAGCGAAGAAAGAAGGACCCAGCAGGAGTTGGTTCAGAGAGAGGACCAGCGTACACATCGAGCTGAGTTTCTCCTCTTGCCGGACTACCTGGACGAATTCGTCCCGGAGGCGATCGACCCTCCAGCTCAATGTGCACCTCCCCCTCCTCATCCAGCTGTGTCCCTCGAGGGTGAGAGAGACGATGTTTCGCGGAGGACTATAGCCTCACGGCATTCCCGAGGGTTGACTCATAAGTCATCATTCCTCTCTCTCGCCGAATCTAGCAATGGAAGCGTTGCGCTTGCACATGGTCAGCATAGAGCTCGGTCCAGATCTAAACAGGATGATCTTCTGGCAGTTAGGTCTTCGTCAACAGACAACCGACGATCCTTGAGAGCTAGAGGCTCGTTTGGCTCACATCGCTCAGCTAACGACCATGTCGCAAAGGACGATGTTGCACACTCTTCAGTCGCCTTTTCAAGCCAATATGTTTCGCCTCAATTTCCGTTGCATGGTCTGAGACCAAGCACGCATGAATTGCCTTTCCAGAGCATTGGAGAAGGCGACGACGACGGATTTGACACGATGAGCATAGCATTGGATGACATCGATCCGAACGGTCTGGGTGAAGATCACCCTTATGTCAGTATGATTGTCGAATTTCCATCTGGCATGTCAGCTTTCGTTAATCCATCGGCCCTGCGTTATGCTGCATCACTCCTCGATGCTCTGCCGCCAAACGAACCAGAGACCTTATTGGATACCTTTCAAGTTGATGCCATGACTAAGATCTTTGATCGGCAGAGGGAACGAGAAACGAAAGGCCAGATCAAGGACCTTATGGTTCGGATACCGAACGCTTCATTTCGGCTTCTCAGCTCGACAACGGAGGATTCCCCCGGCTATTCACAGGAGGAGCAAGATCAATACGACCTCTCAATCTCGAAGGTCGCTTTAATTACGCGATTAACCAAAACCCGGGAAGATCCCTTCAGGGATGAGACGCAGCACTCTAGAACATCGCTCCAACTGCGCTTGGGATCTGCAGAGTTGTCTGCATCTGAACGTAGCCCATCCTTCCAAGAACCCCAGCCTGCAGTCATGGCACAAATCGAGGATGTAGTTGTGTCCATAGGCGAAAAAGATGTTCGCTTCATCGACGCAGATATTGGGTCAGTGGTTGGAAGTACTGCCTCGGGCAAGATCGAATACCTAGCATCTCTCATTCATCGCACTTCACTTATTGCTTCCGATCTTAGACATATTTTCTCTGAAACGATGACAAAACACGAAAACCGGCACAAGCTTTTCACGTATCTGCTTCTTGACCAGGGCAAGTCAACCAACGATCCCTCTTTTCTTGTTCGACCTTCTGCGGTACTGCGATCTGCAGATGATCATCTTCGTACGTCTGACTCTTGGAAACTCGCAATGCGACTTCGCCAGATCTGGACTACCATGGGCTCCCATTGCAAATCTCAGATAATTCAGAAATGCTTCCACGCCAATCCCGACATACCAGAAGACGCTGCAAATTATGTGCTGAATGTGTTGGAGAAATGGCGTGGCTGGGACATGCAGGACTTGCCAAGTGCTATTATCCTTACCAACATTTTTGGACAACTCAGGGAGGCAGACATGGTCCAAGGTGACCGACTTCCTCTTCTCGGTGCTTGTAGGCTTGCTGAGCTTCAGCTCGTACTCGATCCTGGGCCAAAGCAGAACAAGATCGGTTTCATTGATCTGGCTGCGAGAATTGACCAGCAAATGCATGAAGCTGCAGTTGCCGGCGAAGCCCCTGGAGCTCCCTTCACAACTTTGAACATATCATGCGCCGAGGCAGGCATCAACTTGAACTGGGAACTTTGTGAATTAGCTGAAGAAGTGGTACAACTATACAGCAAGAGCCAAGGTCAAGCCCAGCCAACACCAATTATGCCGAAACCCAAGCGCCCAGCCAAACCCGATCCTGCTGCTTGGCCTCCTGTCCATGTAGTGGTGGAGGTGACAAAAGGCGCAATCGAATTAGAGACTATTAATCTCAAGGCCAGGACGTTGAGCCATGGATTAAAAATGTCTTTGCTCCATCAGTCCAGCCCCAAAGCCTCTAGTGCCATGAGTCTGATGCTCAATTGTAATGCCATCACTTCATCAATTCATAGCAACTCACATTCCCTGGCGATGATGCAGCTGAAGAATCCAAGCATCTTTGTGTCCCATGAACTTCAGAATACCGACAACACATCAAGCCATACAATCAAAGCCAGCGCTGGAAGTCGAAACATGATATTTGCAGTCAAGGAGGACCCCATTGGACTTATGGAGGTACTTGATCGTCTTTTAGGAGATGAAATACAGACAGTGTATGGCCTGAAAAACCAGCTTGCTAGCTCATCGAAGCCTAAGCCAAGGGACGCACAGAAAAAGATCGCGGATCGCCTTTCATGTGTCAAGTTCAATCTTGCCATGTTCTTAGACGAGTACAGCATTACCATTCCCTTTCTCCAGTCTCTCACCTATAAGATCACGGGAACTGTAGCACGAGCGGCAGCGGCAGCAAATTTTGGAAAGGAGATTATTTTCGACTTTGATATCAAGGAGAACTATCACGAGATGCAGATCAATGTCAGAAACAAACCTCGCAGTATTTCACTCCTCCAGATCCCCCCAACGAATGGTCGTATCACGAGCCATATGGGCCAGACAGAGCATCAAATCAATGTCCTCTCATCTCTGGAGATAGTTCAACTGGACGCCTCCGCTGTTTACAGCCTTCTGACAGCCCTGAACAGACCTCAAATATCGAGTGCTGTCCAAGAATTACAACAGCAAACCAAGATTATCCAGGATCGCATTGCCGAGATCTTTGGCTCCGATGAGGGCGAGGTTCCTGGACCGGTACCCGAGTCTGTCAAACCAGGGCATCATAGCCTTAGGATCGTATATAATGTCCACCTGACTCTGGCTGGTCTTCAGGTTTTTGCCAAGACCTCCCTAAAGTCAGAGGTTGAACCAATGGCTCAAGTACTGTTTTCTTTAAACAGAGCCCATTTGCATGCCTCAAACCGGCATGAAGCACACGGCCCTATTCTCAAATATCCAGAGATCCATCTCAATTTGAGTCACATCGGCCTTGACATCCGCAGAGGCCCCGAAGACTCCATGAGGTCTTGTGGAAATCTAGGCGCTGGTGTAGAAGTTTCCGCTAGCTCAACGCTGAGCGACGATGGCAAAGAGGACTGGGCGTTTAATTTCACCAGTGATGATTTCGAGTGCAACCTGGCCCCCGAAACCATTTCAACTGTCGTCGACGTCCTTGGTTACATGGGTGAGAAGATCAAGGACCTTGATACTTCTCGGGAATTGGATTACCTGAGAAAGCTGAGACAGTCAAAGCCCAAGATCACTATTACTGGAGACGATGAGCCAGAAGAGGTTGATATAATCGACTCAGTTCTTGCGTCGGTGCAATACCAGTTCGAACTCAGAAACATTCGTGTCCGGTGGAGCGTCGCGGATAATGTTGATGACGAGTCAAGTTCCAAGGAGGATCTTGTCTTATCAGTCAAACTCTTCGAATTCGGTACGAGAACCAGGCGATCAGCACGTCTCTCGATTGAGAGCTTCCAGATCCAGATGGTGCCCCCGGGCCAGGACCTGACAATTCGATCACTTCACTCAGCATTACTACCTGTAGTGACCTTCAACATCGCCTACATGTCGACTGCGTCTGCGCGACGCATGGCGTTCCAGGCTGTTGGCGAATCCCTCGATCTTCGCCTGACATCCGCCTTCATTGTTCCAGCTGCCCACTTGGCCGAATCGATTACCCTCTCGTTGAATAATGTCGCACAAGCGTCAACACAATGGAACACTGCAGTCACAAATGAGAAGAAGCCAGACGAAATACACAAGCGGCAGCCACAACGTAGCCCCTTCGGCAATAAGAGGTTAGAAAGCCTTCTCATTGACGCAGACTTCGCCGGTGCAGTCGTCTACATCGCCAGTAAAAGATCGTTGGACGATTCGGCCAAGACTCTGGGACCTCCTTCACCCGCAGGAAAGTACGGCCAATTTAATACAGACGATTCTGGCAGTGGAACAGCCCTGCGCAGTCCTGGTTTAGCCTGGAAGATCGAGTACCGTGATGACGCTCAAGATGACCCGTCTCTGTACGGAGAGATCAAGGTTGACGCCTCGAGCAATATTCTGTACCCTTCGGTTGTGCCACTAGTTATGGACATATTGTCAAGCGTGAAGCAGGTTGTCAAGGATGACGAGGAAACTGAACAGCCCAGCGAACAAGCAGAGTCCAAACAGCCCCCTAACAAGTCTGGAGACGCTGATAATATCATCACTGCGGACCCGAGTGCTGTTCTTGGTCGCCTCAAGCTCAACCTGGGCCTGAGAATTTGCCGACAAGAATTTTCTCTAAGCTGTCAACCCATAGCTCGTGTTGCCGCTACAGCTTGCTTTGACAATATTTACTTTACAGTCAACACAGTCAGGTCTCTGGAGCAGGGAAATTTCTTTGCCATTTCAGGAGACTTTACGAAACTACACGCTTCGGTACAACATGCGTACTCACGCGAGTCAACCGCAAGTTTTGAGCTTGATTCCATTACACTATCGTTCATGAACAGTAAGCATGTAAGCGGAACCAGCGGAGTATCTGCCATCATCAATGTGAGTCCCATGGCTGTGTCCATCAACGCCAAACAAGCACAGGATTTCTTGCTGTTCCGTGAGATCTGGTATCCGAGCGAGTTACGCTCTGCTACTGCAGCACCTGTAGCAAAGATGAGCCCCGAGACATCCCAGAGTGGACATCTTGTGCAACGATATCAGCAGGTCGCAGCAACCGCTGCTTTCCCCTGGACTGCAACCATTTCAATTGCAGCCTTAGACGTCACCATCGATCTTGGACAAGCCATTGGCAAATCCGCCTTCGCAATCAAGAAGTTCTGGGTCTCGTCTAAGAAAACGTCCGATTGGGAACAAAACCTATGTCTCGGATTTGACAAGATTGGAGTTGACTGTACTGGACGTTTGAGCGGCTTTGTAGCTCTCCAAGACTTCTGCTTACGCACTTCTATCCAATGGCCAAAACGAGAAGAAGCTCTGAACGAGACGCCCATGATTCAAGCTTCTATAAGCTTCAACGCATTCCGGGTCAAAGCGGCCTTTGATTACCAAGCTTTCTTGGTTGCTGACATTACATCGCTCGAGTTCCTCATGTACAATGTCCGTGAGAGTCTGGATGGAAGTGGAGATAGATTGGTCGCGATTTTTGACGGTGACTCTGTTCAAATCTTTGGAACAACAACCTCGGCGGCTCAGGGCATTGCACTGTGGCAGGCCATTCAGAAACTTGTCCAAGAAAGGAAAGAGAGCTTCCAGGGCTCGCTGAAGGAGATCGAGAAGTTTATGAAGAGGAGATCAATGTCGACATCTCGAAGCACGATCCATCAAGTCGAACAAACACCGAAGTTGAAGGAGGAGGACACACTTTCAAAGTCACCTATATCTCTCGACACAGATGTCGTGGTGACACTCAAGGCACTAAACCTGGGCGTGTTCCCCAGCACGTTTTCAGATCACCAAGTGTTCAAGGTGGAGGCGCTCAATGCATATGCCCGCTTTGCTGCAAGCATGGAGCAAAGACGCATCCATAGTATCCTGAGGATGATGTTGGGCCAGCTTCGGATCGGCCTGGCTGGCGTTCGCAATGTTGAGGCCCCAAAGACTCTGAGCGAGATCTCCGTTGAAGATGTTGTTCAACGTGCAACGGGATCCAGAGGAGGAACCATCCTCAACGTCCCCCAAGTATCAGCAGTGATGGAGACATGGCAGAAGCCTAGGTCGAACGAGATCAGCTATATCTTCAAGAGTGCATTCGAAGGAAAAGTGGAAGTTGGCTGGAATTTCTCGCGTGTGAGCTACATCCGAGGGATGTTTGCAAACCATGCAAAGGCGCTCGAGCAAGTCTGGGGCAAGGAGATACCTCTGACCGCAGTCAAGATTAGAGGAGTGCCAGGAGCGGAAGAGACAGACGGAGAACAGCAAAAGATCACGGCAGAGATCGATGTACCAATGTCTAAGTACGACTATGTGGCACTGGAGCCCCCCATTATCGAGACGCCGCAGCTTCGGGATATGGGTGAGGCAACACCGCCCCTGGAATGGATTGGCCTGCATCGCGATCGATTACCAAACTTGACACATCAGATTGTCATTGTGTCACTTCTTGAGTTGGCCGGCGAGGTTGAGGACGCATACGCCCGCATCTTAGGCTCGTCGTGAGATCTGCCATGGTGATGGCAAAGGATGATATTTGAATTACTGGGCGGCGAGTGAGTCACACGGTAATAGTAAGCAGCATGATGACCAAGCGAGGCGTTACGGGAGGCATCAGACGATTGCAGAAAGGGATTCAGTTCGTCGAGTTCATGTTTGAGTAAATTAAACATAGATGGATAATGCATTTGGATATATTTAGATTTGTACTGTTTGGATGTTTCAGCATCTTGAAACCAAGATTTACACATTTGTCGGTCGAACATCATCAATAGTAATGGATACCTGAGGGCACAGGTAGGATAGAAAATTCGGTGCATGCCAAAGAAAACGCGGATTCAATGGTCAGCCTGTAGCTAAGCACGATGTAGTAGCTGTATGGCTGTGAACAATACTGTGGAACTTTTGTCTTTATGGAGTAGATAAGGTGGAGAAGTCATTTGATATGTACCGATCCGATTCTCTGTTGGGGAAATCTGGTAATATCAGATCTTCACTATCACCAGGTGATCCTACGGGTTCCTGTCTGGCCTTCTGGCCTGCAAAGGCGGGTCTAACGGACTCACACCCGAGAGAGCTCGTGGAATCCTCCAATGAGAGCTTACCTGGAAGCTCTTACGAGGAATCAGCTCTTCTACGGAGGTCTGAGAATATGAAACGATGATTGACAGAGGTACGGCAAATCACCATTTGCGCATGTATCATTTCAGTGAGATCCCACCGAGGAAATACAAGGTCATAAGGGCTGTTGGTTAACCTCGGAGCTTTCTCTACGTCCCCTTCCTTGCCTTCTCTTCAGCTCAAGCTACAGCCCACTCCGGATATTTGTAGCCTTTTGCGGCGATGAAAAAAAAAACAAGAGTCAACAAAAGCCAAAAAAGAAGGGTCCGTAAGTGATAATTCACGAAGTTGAGGTCTCTAGCGACGAAAGTAATGTATGATGACTAGGTATCTATAAGCCACTGTAGAACTGACTTACAGTCGTAGTAACGTGCAGGGCATGCACGTCATAGGGAGTCACTTGTATGTAACCGACTCGAGTAGACGGGAGGGGAGACTCGGTTTCAACTTTCAAGCTGGGCCCACGCTAAGGGGGGGAAAGAAAACACAGAACCTTGATGGTAAAGGACAAAAAGACTTGGGTAATATAGCCTAAGCGTAGGATAACTTTTGCTGCCTTTATTTTGACACCCCATATCAAGGTTCGCTGATTTCTTGCCTCCCGGGGCCACGGATAATCAATCCCCTTCCATCAGGTTGTCTCGTCCTTTGGTTAGCATGGGTGATTATATGATTGAGCTTATGTAATTTGACAAGACACGCATATTCTCACAGTTGTCGCAGTGCGGGTTCCCTAGAAATAAGGGCAGTTCTATACTATGAATCATTCGGTAAGACAATGAAAGAAAAGGCAAATAAATCCTCTTCCGTCATGAGTGAGCTCTTGAGGAAGAGGAGGGAGGGGGAGGGGCAAGCTCCAGGGTTTTCGGTGGTGACTAAGCGTATCCCATGGGCAAAGAATCGTGCCAGGGTTGGTGCCCTTTACAATCAACCCAATTTCCCATCTTGTGCGGCCGTGACTGTGGCTATTGATCCGAGAGCTAAGCTGGGTAATTTTATCTCAAGCTCCCGTCAATGGACATGGATGGGAGTACATGATGCCCGCTCAGCAGACAGAATTTTAGCGGACTCGTGGGCCTATCGTGACCAAGCCCAACCCCTCCACGAGGGCCTGGAGCGCCTGGAGCGCCTGTTCCTACAGCGGGTGCCAGAAAACAACTGTGTACAGAGTAGCGGGGTCCTCTTGAGCGGTTGCTGCCCCACCAAAAATGTGAAAAGCCCACTGTCCAAAATTTTTTCTTTCGTGCTTTATTAGTGGGGATGCCCTCCGCTAGGTGATGGGCTGGGTGGTCCAACCTTGCTGCCCATAGGCTTCTCGCCGAATGAATCTTGAGGTGCCCAAACCTACCTTACCTTACTACTCCCCGTTCAAAACTCTTCCCTTTCTTCCCTCCCCTCTTTCTCCTCCTCCAAACCTTCTCTCGCCAAAAGGGACGCATAAAGAGTGACAGTGGTTCTCCTCTGGAACTGTCTGTCTTCCATCGTCACTTGAATCGTTGCCCTCTTTCTCTTTGACGGCAATCGCTTCTTGCTTCTTCCCTTTTTCTGCGGCTCAGATCGCGGGGTGAAAACTTCAACCCCGCTCTGTTCCCACATCAACAACTTCGACTTTTTGACATACACATAGTCGGGTCATCTAGACAACACCGCCAAGATGGTTAAGTAAGTAGCATCGAATCTATCATCGTCTACCTGTCGCCGGCATCGTCTTTCCGTCGTCGACCTCATCACTCTCCTCTCCTGCGCCATCTTCCATGATGGCGTTACCCCTCCAGCTGCACCATACCCCGCTCGGACTTAAGCCGTCCGTCCTTCCACGGCCATGAGCTAACCGCGATGCCTTCACTCACAATAGCTTCACGATCGACGAGATCCGGCAGCTTATGGACAAGCCTACCAATGTCCGTAACATGTCCGTTATTGCCCACGTCGACCACGGCAAGTCTACCCTGACCGACTCTCTTCTCGCCAAGGCCGGTATCATTTCCACCGCCAAGGCTGGTGAAGCCCGAGCCACAGATACTCGTGCCGACGAACAGGAACGTGGTATCACCATCAAGTCTACTGCCATCTCTCTGTATGGTCAGCTTGGTGAGGATGACGACGTTGCCGACATTGTTGGCCAAAAGACCGACGGCAAGGACTTCTTGATCAACCTCATTGATTCTCCCGGTCACGTTGATTTCTCTTCTGAGGTTACCGCTGCTCTCCGTGTCACTGATGGTGCTCTTGTTGTCGTCGACACCGTCGAGGGTGTCTGTGTCCAGACCGAGACTGTCCTCCGACAGGCCCTCGGTGAGCGCATCAAGCCCGTCATCATCATCAACAAGGTCGACCGTGCTCTTCTCGAGCTTCAGGTCTCCAAGGAGGATCTGTACCAGTCCTTCTCCCGAACCATCGAGTCCGTCAACGTCATCATTTCCACCTACCTTGACAAGTCTATTGGTGACATCCAGGTCTACCCCGACAAGGGTACCGTTGCCTTTGGTTCCGGTCTGCACGGCTGGGCTTTCACCGTCCGACAGTTCGCTGTCCGATACGCCAAGAAGTTCGGTGTTGACAAGAACAAGATGATGGAGCGTCTCTGGGGCGACAACTACTTCAACCCCAAGACCAAGAAGTGGACCAAGAACGGCACTTACGAGGGTAAGCAGCTCGAGCGTGCCTTCAACCAGTTCATCCTCGACCCCATCTTCAAGATCTTCTCCGCTGTTATGAACTTCAAGAAGGAGGAGACCGCCACTCTCCTCGAGAAGCTCAACCTTAAGCTTCCCGCTGAGGACCGTGAGAAGGAGGGCAAGCAGCTCCTCAAGGCTGTCATGCGAACTTTCCTTCCCGCTGCCGACTCTCTCCTGGAGATGATGATTCTCCACCTTCCTTCTCCCGCCACCGCTCAGAAGTACCGTGCTGAGACTCTGTACGAGGGTCCCTCTGACGACGAGGCCGCCATTGGTATCCGTGACTGTGACCCCAAGGGTCCTCTTATGCTTTACGTCTCCAAGATGGTGCCCACCTCCGATAAGGGTCGATTCTACGCCTTCGGTCGTGTCTTCTCCGGTACCGTCCGATCCGGTCTCAAGGTCCGCATCCAGGGTCCCAACTACGTCCCTGGCAAGAAGGAGGATCTCTTCATCAAGGCTATCCAGCGTACTGTCCTGATGATGGGTGGCAAGGTCGAGCCCATTGACGACATGCCTGCCGGTAACATTGTCGGTCTGGTCGGTATCGATCAGTTCCTTCTCAAGTCTGGTACCCTCACCACCAGCGAGACCGCCCACAACCTCAAGGTCATGAAGTTCTCCGTCTCCCCCGTCGTCCAGCGTTCCGTCCAGGTCAAGAACGCTCAGGATCTCCCCAAGCTTGTTGAGGGTCTCAAGCGTCTCTCCAAGTCCGATCCTTGTGTGTTGACCATGACCTCCGAGTCTGGTGAGCACGTTGTCGCCGGTGCCGGTGAGCTCCATCTCGAGATTTGCCTCAAGGATCTTGAGGAGGATCACGCCGGTGTTCCCCTGATCATCTCCGACCCCGTCGTCCAGTACCGTGAGACCGTTACTGCCAAGTCCAGCATTACTGCGCTGTCCAAGTCTCCCAACAAGCACAACCGTCTGTACATGGTTGCTGAGCCTATCGAGGAGGAGCTCTCTCTCGCCATCGAGGCTGGCAAGGTCAGCGCCCGTGACGATTTCAAGGCCCGTGCCCGTGTCCTCGCTGACGACTTCGGCTGGGATGTCACCGACGCCCGAAAGATCTGGACCTTCGGTCCTGACGGCACTGGTGCTAACCTGTTGGTCGACCAGACCAAGGCCGTTCAGTACCTCAACGAAATCAAGGATTCCGTTGTCTCCGGTTTCCAGTGGGCCACCCGTGAGGGTCCCGTTGCTGAGGAGCCCATGCGATCTTGCCGCTTCAACATCCTCGATGTTACCCTCCACGCTGATGCTATTCACCGTGGTGGTGGTCAGATCATCCCTACTGCCCGTCGTGTCCTGTATGCCGCCTCTCTTCTCGCCGAGCCCGCTCTTCTCGAACCCGTGTACCTTGTCGAGATTCAGGTCCCTGAGCAGGCCATGGGTGGTGTTTACGGTGTCCTTACCCGACGACGTGGTCACGTCTTCAGCGAGGAGCAGCGACCTGGTACTCCTCTGTTCAACATCAAGGCCTACCTCCCCATCCTCGAGTCTTTCGGCTTCAACGGAGATCTCCGACAGGCCACCTCCGGACAGGCTTTCCCCCAGTCCGTCTTCGATCACTGGCAGATCCTCCCCGGTGGCTCTCCCCTCGATTCCACCACCAAGGTCGGACAAATTGTCACCACCATGCGAAAGCGCAAGGGTGTCAAGGAGCTCGTTCCTGGTGTCGAGAACGTAAGTCTAATATCCGAGTCCGGTGACTTGAGAGATATGCTAACATGTCATGATAGTACTACGACAAGCTGTAAACGGCTTTTTTTTTAATGCGCCGAACGAACCACGAAGCGTGCCGAGTTGGACACGCAAGATTAATCGTCTGATAACGAAGATTTGGGACGCATGTCAAATTCCACGGAGGAGCTCCTTGATGATCTAAGGAGCGGCATGCTGAGCGTAAACCAAGAGAAAAGTCGAGTGGCTGGGTTGAAGCTGGATGTAAAGGAGAAGCTCAATTCGGCTTTTATGTAGTTATGTCGTATCTGATGAGTTGAAACACGTTAGATTGAAGTTCATATGAAGTCCTTTACTTGTTGTGAATTCAAGACCAAGGTATAAGTAGGTTGACTTGGATTAGGAGGAAACTAGAAGTTCAGCGGAGAAACCGGAGAATTACTGGCTATACAGGATGATCAAAATCAACTTGAGATTTTGTTGACATACAAGATATGAGGCATGGTTTACTGCTGGTAATCTTAAGGACAGGTCTCGTGAAAAAGTGGAGCGAATCTGATGATATGGAGCTCTATTTTGACTCTGGACTGATTAATTCCTGTAACTATGTCATATCAGAGCTATCCAATTTTTGACCATTGACTGAAATATTCACATGAGCGCGACCTTTCCTGGCACTAGTCTAGCGTATCATAAATGTTTCTTGTTTGATCTTATTGAGAATTATTATGTATCAAATTGATACCCGTGATCTTACTGCCTGACCTGTCACGATACAACGAAAGGCCCCAACCGCCCACCCATGACCCAAAAAAATCAGCCTGCAGCCTCAGAACGTCAACCAAACATACCTACGTACCTGACCTACCCTTGCTCTTTGTCTCGGGCGCATTCTGGCGGCTACTATTGACGGAACGGTCGCGTTGTTTGTACAATGCTGTTCTCTGAAGAAGATGCGCCTCTACTCAAGGCGTGGATAGTCAAGCGTATCGAGGATACGTCCGTAGCCTCATTTCCCCATGCGGTGCTGGAACGGCTCGCAGAATTGAAGACTCCGCTAACATATACAATAGCTCCGACGCCGACGCCGACGTCCTAGCCGAGTATTTTATCGCTCTTCTCATGCACGATGGCGACGCAGACGCGGTACGAAAACTATGCGAACAGGAGATTCCTGACTTCCTAAGCGAAGGTGCGCATTGCTACTCTCACCCAGGGGACGATTGTCCACAAGAGACTGACAGCAAATTCATTCCACAGACCCCAAGGCTTTCCTCGACGACGTCTTCCAAGCAATCGCGTACAGATCCTACCTCCCAGGGGCTCCTCCAGCTCCAAAGATCGGAGTTGAACCAATACAGCAACCTTTGGCCGACAGCACGACGCCGAATGGCTCAAGAAAGAGAGGTTTCTACGACCGCGAAGGATACGACCCGCAAGATGGATACGACAGTTTCAACCGTGATGGGCGTGTGCAGAAGCAACCACGTCGAGGTGGACGTGGAGGCCGAGGCGACGACATGAGGGGAGGACGGCCTAGCGCACCCACGTATGATCTTCCTCCGCGACCCGACATGCCTTTTGATCCGAAAGTCATGGAGGTATTTCTGCAGATGGGTTCCATGGGGATGCCATACCCAGGCATGCCAAACTTCCCGCAACAAGGCTTTGGTGGTGGTCGGGGTCAACCCCGGAGAAGAGGTCGATGTCGTGATTTTGACACCAAGGGTTTCTGTTCGCGTGGGAGCACATGCCCATATGACCATGGCAACGAGTCGATATTCGTACCCCCAGGTACCGACGCCGGTGAGTTTGGTATCACTTGTTTGTTTTGTTTGCTCGTCTGATACAAGCTCGGGTAGAGTACGACCCAAGTGATCCGTTTGCCATGTTAGCAAACGCCCCAAATAGCATGAATCCCTGGACTTTCGCACCCGATGGGGGCCGAGGCGGTCGAGGAGGTCGTCGGAATCGTGGCGCTAAGAACGGCGGTTCGCGAGCTCCTTTCTCCGCTGAAGGGCCTAACTACGACCGTACAAAGAGTACCATCGTTGTCGAGAATATCCCAGAAGAATCCTTCAGCGAGGAGCAAGTGCGGGAGTTCTTCTCACAATTTGGCAATATCCAGGAGATATCAATGCAGCCATACAAGCACCTCGCGATTGTTAAGTACGATAAATGGGGTTCGGCAAATGCAGCATATCAATCACCTAAAGTGATATTCGACAACAGGTTCGTCAAGGTGTTTTGGTACAAAGACAAGACCGACACACTACCAGCATCGGCTCCTTTACTAGGGGGCAATTGGTCGGGCGACCCAATGGCTGCAGAAGATGGCGAGGTCGAACCAGAAATAGATATGGAAGAGTTCCAGCGAAAGCAAGAAGAAGAACAAAAGAAGCATCAAGAGCGCGAGGCTCAGCGCGCCAAGATAGAGCAGGAGCGCCAGGAGGTAGTAAAGAAGCATCAAGAACTCCTCGCCCGCCACCGAGAGGAAAATGAGAAGCTACAGGCAAAACTCGCCAATCAAAGAGGCGAGGATGGCGATGCCAATTCGTCAGGTACAAGTATGCTACGCGCGAAGCTTGCGGCCCTCGAGCAAGAGGCAAAGATGCTCGGTCTAGATCCCGATGCCGGGGACGAATCAAACTCATCATGGGCTCCCCGAGGTGGGTATCGGGGTCGAGGCAGCTTTCGCGCTCGTGGACGAGGAAGGGGAAGCTTCAGCGGCCGTGGAGGAGGAAACATGCACGCAGCTTATGCGCAATACTCGATTGACAATCGGCCCAAAAAGCTCGCCATTACAGGTGTTGACTTTACAGCGCCTGATAAGGATGAGAATCTACGCCATTTTCTCCTGGTACGTTTACCATCCTTCCCTTTTCCAGGTCTCATACCGCTGACATACTAAACAGAACCTCGGCGAGTTTGAGTCTGTCGATACAGCTCCTGAAACCACACACGTCTCTTTCCAAGATCGCAAAACAGCGGAGAAGTTCTACTATAGTTTGAATGGTAAAGAACTGCCTGGCGTTGAGGGGCGTCTTGAGCTTGCGTGGGTGAATACACCTCTGCCGCCTATCAAGACCATTAGCAATGATGATGTGCCCAGGCATGGTGTAGAGGACGATGCTGTGGCGGACTTCGATGAGCAGCCTAGACGGGAGAAGAGCGCAGAACCACAGCGGGAAGAAAGGGCGGTGAATATGGATTATGAAGTGGCTGAGGAAGATGCATGGTGATAGCTAAGGGATTTAATGGCATAGCCCGTTTGACGATAACATTCTTATCGTGTACAACACAATCCCAGATTTGGTCGAAAAAGGATAAGGGTGGGCTTTGGACATTTCACTCAAGTTACTCAAAGGGGCGGTATGGGAGAGCGCAAAGTATCATCGTAGCCCAACATCGGGACTAGATATCGAATCAGTTGTTGGTTCCAAGCATCAGCAATGTCTAGCTGTCGCTTGAGCACACCATGATAGCCAAACTTCAGGTTGCCTTTAATCTTTTCCATATCCCCATTATCACCCACTCTGTATAATTACTTCCCGTTCGTTGGGAGAGAAGAAAAGTGAAAAATATAGAAAGAAACAAATCGAATTCAGTCACGCATTCGTCCATCCATAAGGCCTTGCTGGCGGGGTATCGTTGAGATATAGAACAAGCAAAGCAAGCCCCCAAAACATAAAGTCGTCTGCGCCCCGCCGGGTGATTTTTCGTATCTTGCGCCTCTTCAAAATGCTGCCCCCGTATCCCTGGTACCTTTTTGTTGAAAAAGACACCTCGGTGATGCTATTATACCCAAACCCGAAAATAAAATAAAAATCAAAGGAAGAAAAGAAGCAGTGGTCGTTAAAGTTAGAGGAAGTGCACAGCAACGCCCCAATGATGCATACTTGCAATCACTCTGCAATCACAACAGAGATTTACTTTGGTCAAGATGCTGGGCATCTTGGTAAACCATTGCACCGGGTACCACTGTGCGAGAACATCTAGTTCGCAACTGCGGTGGCTGCACTACCGTTTGCAATAGGTCCAGTATCTACGGCGCCATTACCTACAGACTCAGTCAAAGGAGTCGCTGGAGTGGTAAGATCCTTGACCTCGAGGCCCTTCAAAAGCTCGAAGATGGTCTTGTTGTCGTGGAAATCGTTGTTCACTACCATTGTTAGCATGGTTTCAGAGTCGGTTTCGGAACCTCTTGACTCACCGATGTTGACGAGGTACCAGTCATTCATGACACCCTCAAGCAGAGCTCGGCTAGGCGAGCTCATATCATAACAGTGAGCCCAATCAACGCCCAGTCGGAATGCTTCGTCCTTCCATGCAAGAAAACTGATGCTCTCGACAATGGTTGGCTGCACAATCTCCTTTCCAGGGAAGACACCCCATGTCACTGCATTGGGGCCATCAGATGTCACATTAGATCGGAGCTCGCCGTTCTTAGTCACAGCGTAGTAGGTCAGATCAGGGTGGTTCTCAATGCGAGTGATCATCTTGTCAAAGACATCGGGGTGCACCAGCAACTCAAGGTATGACTTCTGGTAGACATAACCGTTGTCGGGACCCCAGCCGTGGACCGGGTGAGAAGACTTGACGCCATTGACAGCAGGCTGAGAGTTCACAGTCAACAATCCTCGCTTGTTCAGCTCAATAAGCTCCTCTCGAATTTCATCAGCCTCAGTCGTAAGAGGTGCCTCACTCCATGGCAGAGACTCGATCTCATTTTGGAGATATCGGACGAAAAGTTGAGCAATATCCTGAATAGTCTTGGGCTCGCCCCATTTCTTACGATTGGCCTCGTTAGTACCAGTCAAACCAATGCCGTAAGCATCCAGCTCTCCGAAAGCAGGAGAGCGGGAATCACCCCATCGACCGTTGGGAAACTCGTCCCAATCCTGTGTGCGAATAACATAAGACTTGTTGCGGTTCCTCCAAAAAATGGGCCGAACATCCTCCTCGCGGCGGCCAAGTCCTTTGGACTGTTTCCAGGGGAGAGCCTGTTGAAGAGGACGCTCAGCGCAAGGTGCCCATTGGAGCTCCTCAAGTAGCATGCGTGTAGCCTGGGCGAGGTTCATAGTATAGAAGTGAAGGTGGTGAATCCCGTTGGCGAGCAACTTTCGGCACATGTTAGCAACCAGGGTCTTTCCGATATTTCTGACAGCAACATCGTCGTTCTTAACAGGCTCAAGTGCATCGAGCCATTCCTGAGGGATCTTGGCCTGCATATGGTTTGCTCGTCGAAGGAAGCTGGCATATGTAGCGATAGGCATGATACCAGGGAGGATAGGGATAGTGATGCCACGCTCACGGACACGCTTCACCCAGCGAATGAAGTTATCAGCATCATAGAACATCTGTGTGACAATGAAACTGGCGCCCATATCAACCTTCTCCTTGAGATGGTCAAGTAATTCGTCCTCATTCTTGTTGTCATCGGAACCCTCAGGATAACCAGCAACACCAATGTCGAAGTGGTTGCCGTAGGTATCGCGGATGTGTTTGACGAGATCACGGGCATACTGAAAGCCTCCGTCCGCAGCGGTCCACTTGTCTTGAGCTCGCGGGGGGTCACCACGTAGGGCCAGAATGTTGGTGCACCCGGCTTTGTACGCTTTAAGAAGGGCATCATTAACCTTCTCAACACCCATGTCAGTGCAGGTCAGATGCATGCAAGTTTCGAGGCCGTAGACAGCTTGAGCCTGGAGTACCATCTCGCAAGTGAGCTCGGCAATTCTACCACCAGCACCCCATGTGATGTCGATGAACTTGGGACCCAGGTTGTACATGCGATCCATACGGTCGTAAAGGTTCTGAACACCTTGGGCGGTCTTGGGAGGGAAGTACTCGAAAGAGAAGGAGGGCTGGCCGCTCCTCTCGGCGTCGTTGAGCATGTCCTTGATATGCATGGTGAGATCGGTTGGCGAGGAACTGTTCGACCGTGTAATTTATGACGAGCTTGTATGTATATTTGACCAGAGAACAGTGTTGATTCGTTACGAAGGAAGAGTTGGGCGTGATGGTCGTGGCGGGTCGAAGCTTGGATCAGAGAGCTGGAGTATGGGGAGATTGTGGGGGAGGGGAACTGTAACGACGACTGACAAGGAATCATATGTTAGCAATCTCAGTTACAGATTAGGTAGAGAGGTATTGCGGCGACGCTGGTATAAACTAACGTTTATTGTACTGTTTGAAGCCCGGTTCTGAGGTTTTGCGCTGCAACTCCAGACGAGGCGGTGGAAACGATGAACTGTAGTGACCTTTCGATTTCCCTCTCTCAATCCGTTGAACGAGAAGCAGCAGCAGGGGGGGCAATGGTTTACGTAGTACCAGGATCCAACTTGACAAATGATAGCCAATTCTATTTGAAGAACGAAGAGGAGGTTATATATTGAGCGACAGATGACGAGTAGAAAAGAAAGAGAGGCAGAGAGAGAGAAGAAAGAGAGAAGAGAGAGAGAAGAAAGAGAGAAGAAAGAGAGAAGAAAGAAAACCGAGTACGGTCAGAAGAGCGTTCCACGTCGTTCCTTCCTTCTAAGGTAACTAACTAATTGTCCAGGAAATTTCTCGTCTCCCCCGCCGAGGGCCTCTAAGATGCCCCTCCTCCCTCCCCAGAAACTCTCCCAGTGGGGTTCCGTTTTTACCTCCGATGCATGAATCGTGTCTGCTCATTGGTGGATGCAGATGCGTTCATCTGATCTCAGCGCCGTTCCCGGGCATCGGAAGCCGAGAGGCTCAGGGGAGCTCAGGGCGTCGAACCAGTGAGGATGCCGCTAAAGCTGCCCCAGGCTAACAAAGTGAGCTTCCAAACGTGCAGTTTTTTTTTAATACCTAGGTAGCTAGTTAAGCTCAAGAACTCGGAGTCATAAATCGACGCTCACCTCCACTTGATACTACGTAGATACCTAGAGCGGCCGTTGAATTGGTTTCCATTGTACTCGGCTGCGCCTCTTTTGATCGGTGAGAAACCCAGGACAATGGAGCGTGCGGTAATATGTGCAATGAGCCTGGAAACTGCGGACTTGATGGGTTCTGTTTGGCTGAAGCAGTTCACGACATCCCACTCTGCTTCGGCTTGCAGCGTGCGGTTTGCAGCCATCTTCCGAGAGGCCCTGCCAATGATCTCTGAGGTATGTCTCCTCTCTCCCCCAACGTCAACGTCGAGGGGTCCCCTGCTGCGGAGCAAGGGTCCAGCAAATGGACGAATCATCACCCAAGGACCCTTATAACCCCTCCGTCATGATGCTGAGCTACCACCTAGTGGTGTCACTGTCAGACCGGTGAGCGAACCTAAAGGTCCAAAACACTACTTTGACAACGATTGATCTAAGCATCAAAGTTCCTCCTAGATGTCTATTATTCTTTGGGTTGATCGATGGGCTCAAATTATAGCCAGCGTGCGAGGGTTATCGAGAAGAGTATATGGGTCTATGCGGATAGGTAGAAGGCTGTTGAACCTTGGGCTCACAAGTTCATCTTTCAATCTTGCTCAATCAACTTCAACGTCATCAAATAGATACACATCGCTATTCTATAGTCTTATAGGTCTCTTGATATTCATGGGATGTACGTACATCCTGCCTAACTGCTAACAACTTCAGTGGCTCATTGCGATGCTCCAGTTGTAGCAGATGGTGGGTGTACTTGTAGTCGGGCTCGCATCAGGACTTCCGCTTTTTCATAGCAGTGGCGGCGCTCCCCTTGCCCTTCGCCAGCGGTTACTTGTGCTGATGATGCTGTTGTCAAACGAAAACCACCATCTCTCAAGCATAACCTGCGCCCGCTCCCAGTTACCTGGATCGTATGGATCGTCACCATAAATTCTAACTCCCTCGGCTGTATCATCAACATCATAGGCAAAGTTGACGATCGCCAATGCGCCCTGGGCTCGTGGTGGCCGTAACTCGTCGGGCAATGACAAGATAAAGATGGCACGCTCTCTGACACCTGGCCGAGGCAGAAGGTCAATTACTGGATGGTGTGGCATCGCAACTTGTGATGGAGTAGGCTGCCATGATGGAGGCAGTAAAGACGCTGGAGTTGCGGTCCCTGTGCTGAATGCCGAGTTGCCCCCCAAATCCCAAAGGTCTGGCTTCAGGTTCAGACGTCTGCTATTCGCATAACAGCCTTGAGAGGTATAAGCTGTAGTAGAGGTAGTTGATAACTATCAGGAAACGTCGGCCCTTCCGATGACGGGGGTGAAGAGCTGAGTGATGATGAAATCAATAAACATTGTCATATCGGCTCCGGCAAAATCTGCAGACAAGTCGTGATGAGTATTTGTTACCGAATCGCCCCTGGTATTATCTTCGTGTAAGTATGCGGGTACTATATCTGGGTCTGGAAGAATAAGCGCAAATGCCATATCTTGGAGGGGGTCTCCGAGGGGGTTCCAAGATGTCAGATTGAGATCGAACCCAACCAAGATGTCAGCATCTGTCGTGGGAGGGATTGACAGGTTGGGTTCTGGAATTGTGGATTCCAGACTGCTCTGCAGAGTCGGAATTTTATATACATCGTCTTTTGGTGCTCTACCTTCGGGGTTTGGAACTGTTTCGTCCTGAGATTCGGAGTTTTGAGACCGATTGCTACCAGCTGACTTGGTCTTGAGACGATCTAGCCGTTTCTTCTCACCTATATGCCTGTCAAATCTTAAGCTTGCTTAGTTACAGGAAAGTGACGACTCACGATATCTTCTCTGTGCTAGAACGTTTCAAACTCGTTTCCTCTCCGCGGCATCTTCATCAATGTTGGGAACATCAAGAGCAGGTGGCTTCTTATACGCTCGTTGCCGCGTTCGAGGGCGATTCGTCAACATTGCGGTTGGTTCTTTTATTCAGCTTTGTATTCTTGGAACTGGTGTATGGGAGTAGAAGCCGATTTCAGTCATAAATCCTGCCAGCCACGAGAATAGTTGAAAAGTTTGCCGGTCAAGAAGTGGTAGAAACCTGTTGCTTTTCAAGTCATAAACGATGGCGTTCGTGATCTTCACCAAGCATAACGCGTAGGAATAAGCTAGCCGATGCACACTGTCTTAGCATAACAGATGACAGTAACCTCAAGCTACGGAAGTCCATAGGGCTTACTGTTTTAAAACC
>VYWZ01000485.1:0-14910 GCA_008711595.1 Fusarium xyrophilum | reverse complement strand
TTATTAATTATTACAACTGCTAAAGTATATATTGTTGTTAGTTTATCTATAGATAATAATTCAATCCTTCTAAATCTTTCAGATAAATAAAGCAGGGTATTATTTTAAATCAATTCTATGGAAACCTAGAATCGATTCCCCTAGTCTAAGCTAGCCAATTAAATCAAGTATAGAGCCTACAGTAATAGTCAGGTCAGTTGAGGTTTTAGCACTGGTCGGATGACTAGGGGGGGTCAATGGTCGGTTGAGCTACATTCTCCTCGCATCCTGTCCAGTTCCCAAGAGTCAATAATGGAGATAGAGTGACGTAGTTTGGATCCACCACGGGTCAAGCGGGCCCGCCAACATAAATATCTCAAGAAGACGATAGGCGGAAGCGAACCTGAGCTTACCCTGGACTACTAGTTGTGAGAGTGGAACTCGAAGAACATACTGAGATTTGAGTCTTCCCTCTTTGCGATAGCGTGTTCTTGGGTGGGAGGACAAAGTACTTGATAAGTACATCAGTTCTCATATGCCATGATCTGGGGGTTACTTAGCATGTGGAGAGAACATCCTCGTGAACATTGACTTCGTGGGGAAATACCAACGATTGGAACCGGCCGCTTTTAATATTGTATCTTGGTCAAGTTCAGGTTGATCTGGGGTTACAAAGGTTGTGAGCTGCCTCGAAGACTCATGACAAAAGACGAGGGTGGCTCACCTGTTCACCAACGCGTCTCAAGTTGTAGGTGAGGATAAATCAAATTGCGTGAACTGCGCATGTCCTGCCAGGAGGGAATTGATGGAACCTGCATGGCTTCCAGCTTCCCTTCCACAGTCACACTCGAGTCCCAACTGAATGGGTAACAAGGCACGTATGTGGCTGGCTATGCTTGCACAGCCTTGGATGCGATTCGAGTCAGATCTATCAGGGCTTCATCTGACTTGTCTCAGCTAAGGAGAGATCTCTTCAGAGTGGCATTCTTATTTTGTTCTCCATTGATTGAAAGCAATAACTAGTTGTTTTTATCGACAAAGCTGCCTGTGAACCCTCACATGGCCGTCTTGACTCTATAACGCGTCCACACACCCCACACTTCACGATAGTTCGAAATCATCTACGACGGACAGCAAGCTGGCAAGCTTGCCCCGAGCGCCCATAGTAAAAAGCGTGGAGAAGTGCCCGCTTCGGAACGTGGAGTCACCAAGACATATTCTCATCGAGTTAAACTGCAAGCATGTGAAGGTACTGTATCCGTAAGACCGTTGGAATTCAGAGTTTAGGGCTGGCAGAGATGAGCCATGATCTATTACCCCGGAGAAAACAGTAAAAATTGAAACTGGCCAGAGTGAACTGACTGATGGTCATGCATTCAAGCAAGATTAGAGATTGGGTAAAGTGGAATCGCTATCTGTACTGTGCTTGAGATAGAGTACCTACCTAGCGAGTAAGGTATGGAGATCAGACGTAGACAGTTCGATTAGTACAGTGCAAGAATTGGATGCAATGCTACGGATACTAACTATTATTACAGAGTAGAGATCAGGCAAACGCGACCTCGACCCCCTGAAAGGCAAACTCCCGTACATACTATTTTCCAGCAACCGTCCCCTTGCTTGCTCTCGATCGACTTTTAGTCGTCGACTTGTCCTATCCCTCTAGTTACTGCCCTTCCTTCATCTTGAGCAGCATTTGCTTCATCTTTATCCCCCGCTTCGTTACCAACCTTCATCCTTCTCATCGAGTCACCTCTTTTCGTCCCGTTTTCCTCACCCTCAAAGTCGGTCATTTCCCTCCCAAACGTATCTCTTGCACATTTTCGTGATCGCTGCCCCTGCTGCTCTCTCGCCTGACTATTACTGAGATTTGTCACTTGGTGCAGCAACTGTCCGCCTAAGGTCCTACCTATCCTGTCTCAATCGTAGTCATCTGCCTATCGTCAACTGCGCCGACCCCAGCCAGCCAGCTACAGCTACCTCCGCGTGTTGCACTCCAGCTTTTCCTCAGCTGCGACTCCATTCTAGGCAGTTTGGTCTTGTCTCGTCTAGTTCATTCTGTTTCTGAAGGTCGTTCATCAATTCAGCCAAAAGGCCCATGACAGCGTTTTCCTTGTCGATTATCACCGCGCATTCCGCCTGTACCGCCTCGCAACTTCACGCACACGCAGTTTGTCTTGTCTAAGGTCACTCCGAAGTACCTGATCCCCAAATTTAAGCTGCCGAGTGACGCAGTTTGAGCTACCACCAACCAGGGGTCCCAACAAGTCCAGAGGAACAAGGCCTGATACAGCGTATCTCAAGTGACTTAGGAACCCACCTCACACGCCTAATTGAGCCTGCGCCCCCCCAGTCAGGCATCACTATCTTTTGCTGTGTTTACCAGTCAACTTTTTCCCCCCCTACCGATTGAATCCTGCCATAGACGCCGATAGACCCTGATTCCGTACCGTCCACACCCCCGGTCATCCGACCCCATCTTTCCCATTCCCCTCCGTCTATCGCTGGGCCGTTCAAGGTGCCGATGACCTCGTTGTCTCTCGGCCTTTCCCCTTCTCTGTCCGTACCTTTTACCTTCAATCTCTCTGCAGACGGGCGCTGCTGCTTAACAGCCCCATCTTGCCAAAATTCCTCCCTCAAAGTCTTCACGTCTTCCCTCAAACATTCCTCTCCGGACCCTTCGTCCTGATAATCAACAACACCAAGACCCGGATTCACAAGCGACGTCATTGCTCGCGTCCCGCAACGACCACGATCGTGCCTACGACGACGATAGCGACGATAACGGCCAACACCGCCCCGACGTTGCCAAGTCTCATCGTCGCTTGTCTTATTCTGGCTCCGAATCGTCGTGGACAGACACCGGCGACATTGGCGAGCAGCTGGTCGACGGGCACGACCCTGTGCGTCTACAGCTCTCTTCCGACGTCGAGGACGAACTTCTGGCCAACGTTCATCGCCGACATCCCAAGCACGGCAAGCAGAAGAGGGTTCGCATCCAGCACTCACATCACCGCCGTCATTCTCAGTCGCGATCTGCCCTTATCAGCAAGGAGGCTATCGAGGCTCCCAACTTCAAACCCCCAGGTCCCTCTCGCGCTGAACGTGTACTCGGCGCCATCATGGCCGGACGTACGGGTTCAATCCATGGCCTGACAGGCAAGGCCCTGATGTAAGATTATGCACTCTTGTCACTTGCAATTTCATAGACTGACCTTTACCAGCTACTTCACCAGTATCTTCGTATCACTCGGTGTTTTCCTTTTTGGATATGATCAAGGTGTCATGTCAGGTATAATTACGTAAGTTCCAGTGCCTTTTGAATCCGTCTTGGTTTCGACTAATCGATTACCAAGTGGGCCATACTTCATGGATTATTTTGATCATCCTTCCAAGGCATACGTTGGTACTATGGTTGCTATCTTGGAGATTGGTGCATTCATCACTTCCCTGATGGTCGGTCGCATTGGCGACATCATCGGTCGAAGACGCACCATCTTCTACGGGTCTGGCATCTTCTTCGTTGGAGGTGCTCTCCAGACTCTGGCTACTTCCATGCCCATGATGATGGCTGGACGTTTCGTTGCCGGTTTCGGAGTTGGCATGCTCTCGACCATTGTGCCTGTTTATCAATCTGAAATCTCGCCCCCTCACAACCGAGGAAAACTCGCATGTATCGAGTTCACAGGAAACATCGTCGGTTACTCGACATCTGTCTGGGTAGATTATGGCTGCGGCTTTATTGAGAGTGACTATTCTTGGCGCATTCCTCTTGGGCTGCAATGCTTCATGGGTGCTCTGCTTGGACTCGGCAGTCTCGTCATTGTTGAATCACCTCGGTAAGTCAGTTCTATTTGGTGTGTGTCGAAATGGCTTGCTAATTTCATAGATGGCTTTTGGACAACGACCATGATGAAGAAGGGATGGTGGTCATTGCTAATCTGTACGGAGGCGGCGACATCCATGATCCCAAGGCTCGAGATGAGTATCGCGAGATCAAGATGAACGTCCTTCTTCAGCGCCAAGAAGGCGAGCGAACATACAAGGACATGTTTCGTCGATACAAAACCCGAGTTTTTATTGCAATGTCCGCTCAAGCGCTCGCCCAGCTCAATGGCATCAACGTCATCTCCTACTACGCACCGTACGTCTTCGAGTCTGCTGGTTGGGTTGGTCATGACGCTGTCCTCATGACTGGTTTCAACAGTCTCACATATCTTATGTCAACAATACCACCATGGTACTTGGTGGATCGTTGGGGTCGACGCAAGATCCTTCTTTCTGGTGCCACAGCTATGGCCATCTCACTATCGCTCATCTCTTACTTCCTCTTCCTCGACATCAAGTGGACTCCTCGATTGGTTGTTCTGTTCGTCATGATCTACAATGCCGCTTTTGGTTACTCATGGGGACCTATCCCCTGGCTCTATCCTCCCGAGATCCTCCCTCTCAGCATTCGATCAAAGGGTGCCAGTCTGTCTACAGCAACCAACTGGGCGGCCAACTGGCTTGTGGGTGAAATGACGCCTATCCTCCAGGAATGGATTAAGTGGCGCATGTATCTGGTTCATGCATTCTTTTGTGTGGCTAGTGTTGTTATTGGTGAGTTCTTTTGTCATGCCTGACTGACACCGCCTTACTGACATGTTACAAGTATACTTTATCTACCCCGAGACCTGTGGCGTGCGCCTGGAAGACATGGACTCGCTATTCGGAGACGCTAGTACCGTTGCTGGCACTCCTTCGTTACACGGCACTGAAACTGGTTCTTTAATGAGGGCCGGATCTCCTGTAGGATCCTCTGGAGGGCTCACTGGACCCTCATCTGCCATTCCTGGACTCTCTCTCGACCACCCTGCGATCGATGATGACAGCAAGTCTCAGATGCAGACCGGCGGCGATGAACGAAGTATTGGTGGTTGGCTATCAAGAGTGGTCGGACGAAACAGGTCCGATAGTGGCAGCAGCGCGCAAGGTCGGTATGCTCCTCTTCGTCAACAAGAAGAGGGCCGAGAAAACCGACGTGATGACTATTGATGAAGTCTTTTGGAGTTTGTCTATAAGAATACCTGCATATAGATGGCGCACAGAGCGCAGGATGCGTTACCGCCAGGATAAGATAGCGCAATGATCGTCTTGAAGGATACTGGAGTCACTTGGCTTGGTGGGAAAGAATCAATTAAAGGTGCCAGAGCCTGAAGGAGACTTACGAATTGAAGGTGATGTGTGTTTTTGGATGAGGATCGCTGCATTTCTTTGAAGATCTATGGATCGATATACTTAGACCGAGTTTTCATGGAGTTAGACGGCTGATAATGGCCTGTTTATCATATATAATGAGAAGAGTGGCTTGATACAGATAAAGCAGTAACCATGCTAAAGAAAGCCTTATTGCTACTCTGGAGTAAGATTTCGCTATCTCGCAGTTAGTAGTATGAACTCGATTTGTTCCGTGATAGTTAAAGTGGGTCCATTACATTCTCACATATCGTGACTGGGAGGGACACTAATGGCATCCAAACTATTTATGCAAATTCTGCAAGCATGGCTACCCCGACCGAGATAAGGCATGCTTATCGACATTTATATCGAAACATTCTCAAAGCAGTGCAATACACAATTCCAGCTCGCTTCGTAGCCCGCGATCAACTCCGGCGGGCCTTTCGCGAGCCAGGTGCCACATATGATGGACGGGGCATCAAGCGAACCATATGGTTTCTCCAGGCGGCAGCGAGAGAGAAAGGATTGGAGCATAAGATCTTGAAGAACTTATTGCGAGTCCGGCAGATGAGATACCGGAAACGGGATTACTCGGCTAATGACCCGCTGAAACATGCAGCGTAAGTCTGAATCAGTCTCAAGGAGTGAGCAGTGCTTATGTCGCGATTAGACAGGAGATGAAGGATGCAAATGTGACTGCGTATAATCATTATGATATGACGGTCGCTATGCTTAATAAAACTATGGGCATCTGTCTCCGTTGACATTGCTTGAGGCTCCCTCAAGTTTATGCAAAGAAGAGCAATCCGGTACGCCCAGGACTTGCCTCGGAATCCTGCGGTGGCTGAAGTTCTTAGAATACAGACATACAGATATTAAGTTCGCAGACACAGAAGGAACAGAGACACGGATGTGTATTTTGCTATCAATGGCTTGAGGCACTATAGAAACTCCCCCAGCGGCTCTTTCTTGAGACAACGAAAGGGTCCTGCACATTAATGGTACTGGATACGCAAGGCAAAAGGAGTTGTATGGTTGATGGCAGATCTTGGGCCAAACAATCGACAAATAATTTGCATACGTTCTGACTTGGGAATTTCCAATTCCCCGAACGGCAAGACCTTGAATAGTACATGTACAATACATTAACATAAATCGCAATCTTCACTAGGCTTACCGAAGCCCTCAACGCCTTCGTGAATGCTTTCCCTTTGTCTGTGATAATCTTCTTCTTTAATCATGCTTGATGTGTCTGTTATCGGTATTCGGAAGGAAGCTCTACTCCTCGCTCAAAACGTCGATATCAACACCAAGCTCCTTAGAGAAGACCTGGTTTAGGCTGGATCCATCACGAACGTAGATCCAGTCACCCACAGCTGTGCCCTCTTTCTCATTTTGACCTTCTCCAAAGAGGCACCAGTCGTAGCGCTTGGGGCCAGAGATGGGAGACGACAGCCAGATCTGCTTATTGGGGGGCTGTTTATTGACGATGTATGTGCCCTTGTCCGGCCAACTGATGCTGAGGACTCCAGCCTGGAGGTAAATGTATCAGATAGGGTTGACGATAACCGCATAAGTTATACGTACTGAGAAGTCGACGTCGATGTCTTCTCGCTGGTCTTGGAATTCCTCAAACTTGCCGACAACATTATCGAGGTACTCGTCCGCAAGGTCATGATATTCTTGCTCAGTAATATCGGCGACAACAGCGTTCTGGTGGATCTCTTCGGCTTCGTTCAAAGGCTTGGCAGGATTCTCCGTATCAGGCATGATACCCCGCTTGTCGGAAACTGTAGTCGAGAAGCATTTTTGCGAGAGGGCAGATCGGATGGAAAAGTGCGAGATTGCAGGAACGATACGGAAGCTTAAGCGGCAGATGGGCGTTGAAGAGCGGATCGCTCGCGAAGCCAAGCGGGAAGCTTGAAATGCAATTTGTCGGGACATCTTGTTTGTTAGAAAATCAACTTTCGGAAATTGCGCCGTAATTATAGTATCGAGTGGTTAGAAAGGGCCTGTAAAATGAAAACCAGAATGGCATTCGCGGTGACGAGCTTGGTCAATCGCTGTTGTTCAGAAGAGGAAACGAATTGAAGCAACCGAGCTCCCCGCGATCTGGGTAAGTGTAGCTACCAGGTGGGACTGACCAACTGCACCACGAGTTCCATTTCGTCAGTGAAGGTACAGCATCGCGTCATCATCAGCTTCGCGTCTTCATTGCAGACATATGCCCCACCATTCACCATTTCAACCTACAATACCATTTGAATCCATACCTGACCTACTCCACGAGGTCGTCTACGTTGGCTTATCTGAGGGCATGAAGAGCTCCTGTCCCTAATCATGATCAATGCCTTTCTGGTCTTCAACGGCCAAGGTCAGCCTCGTCTGACCAAGTTCTATACCCAACTGGTATGCTTTATCCCGTCCAGCTTTGTCACCAGAAACTCAGATGCACCTCAAGGAAACTAGTATACAACAGCGCCTCATCTCCGAAATATTTACACTCGTCTCGAACCGACCGGCCGGATCTTGTAACTTCTTACCCCTTCCACCTCTGCTCGCCGCTTCAGGCACCTCCCACACCTCCTCGGAAGAACAGAACGATGTTCCAACACTAGTGACATACCGCAACTATGCGACTCTTTATTTCATCGTCATCTCTACATCGACTGAGTCGCCACTTGCCCTAATTGATCTGATCCAAGTCTACGTGGAGGCCCTCGACAAGCTTTTTGAGAACGTCTGTGAGCTGGACTTAATCTTCAACTTCGAAACCCTGCACTCTACCTTAACGGAAATGATAATAGGGGGCGTGGTAATAGAGACAAACCTGGATCGCATTGTCTCGGGGGTAAAGGCGCAAGGAACGGTCGCGAAGAGACCTGTGAACGAAGGAAGAGGGCCTACTGGCCTGGGAAGTGGACTTGGTATGGGTGCCAATTTTGCTTGGACTGGGCGATGAGGACTAGGACTGTTCAGAGCGACCAACGAAATGCATGATAGAGCGGATCACAAGATGTGTCTGCTTGTTGAGATGTCCCATATATGTTTCGTTTCTACAAGACTAACGCTGAACTCCAAGTATTGAATAATAAACATATAGAATATACTATTTTGATTCTGGCCCGTCCTTTGGGGGATGAAAAGGCGGCGCATCTGGTCGTCGTTCGTATCGCTTCTCTGGATCGACTGCGCCAAATAGATATTGTGTCTTCTTACGAATCTGATGATGGCGTCAGCAGTTCTTGGTTCTTCTACTATCACAGATACGAACCTCTTCAGAAGGTTTATACTTCTGACCCCACCATTCGAACTCGGAGTAGAAGCAGATCCAGATCAGTGCAGCTGGAACTCGAGTCAGATAAGTCCAGAGATGATTGCGTGAGGATGATGCTTACCAACAATCGTCAGGAGCTGAGCAGTCTTGACAAATTTCACCCATCGCGGTGCTCGACTTGCTAGGATAATGCGACGTTTGTACTTCTTCTCAAACCGGAGTTGTTGCTGGACAGTAAGCTGCTTGAAGTTCGGAGGCCACACTTTTCGGGCCTTGTAAGGATTGGTTGCCACCGTCAGAGGAGTCTTCTTGAAGAGACTGTCCTTTGAAGACGAGGCCATGCGCCTCATCAGAGTGGGAAACATTGTGATTCAGCCGCTTCCGACCTCGAGTGACTCAATGGTCCGAGACATGAAGCTTCGCATAAGGATTATCGTTAGTGTTTGGAGAATAAGCGCCACATCACCGCCATACCACTAGCCACATTGGCGCACTGCTGTGCGAGTGTGCCCCGCGATTTTCACCCCTCCTCCTCAAGTCCGATACAATCCCTTCCAAACAGTGACTCAGAAATTTCCACGGAATTTAGAAGTGCGTATTATTCACTCTGCCTACCCATCTCAACATACTATCGGGAGGAAACTGACGAAGTTTTCTCTTTGTTTCCAGGTCTCGTCCATTTGCGACCATGGCCTCTACCGATTCTGTTCCCAAGGCTATGGAGGTTCTCAACATCTCCAAGACCAAGGAGCTCAAAGGTGCAGGTCCAACTTCCTCCACCGTTTTCAAGTGGCCACTCTGACTATGAGCAGACTGAGAAGCGAGACACTTTGATCGCGCTCGAGAAGAAATATCAACAGAAATGGCAGGACGAGAAGGTCTTTGAAGCCAATGCTCCCACCACGGAGGAGGTGCCACTCCACTCCATTCCCGCCGCCGAACTTCGGGAGCAGCAGCCCAAATTCTTCGGAACCATGGCCTACCCTTACATGAACGGAACTCTTCACGCTGGTCACTCTTTCTCCGTCAGCAAGGTTGAATTCGCCGCTGGTGTTGCACGCATGCAGGGAAAGCGAACCCTCTTCCCCATGGGCTTCCACTGCACTGGTATGCCCATCAAAGCTTGTGCCGATAAGCTCGTCGACGAGGTCAAGATATTTGGCCAAGACTTTTCGGGCTACAAGGATGATGAGCCTGTTGTCGAAGAGAAAGCCCCTGTTGCCAAGCAGACCAAAGAGGATATCACCAAATTCAAGGCTACGAAGGGCAAAGCTGCGGCGAAAGCTGTCAAGATGAAGTATATAGAGCTTCTGCCCTCGAAATTTCGAACTTGCTAATATACCTCACAGGTACCAGTTTCAGATCATGCAAGCTATCGGAATTCCCGCTGAGGAAATCCACAAATTCGCTGACCCTCAACATTGGCTTCAATACTTCCCTCCACTGTGTAGGGAAGACCTGACCAACTTTGGCTGCCGTATTGACTGGCGCCGGTCGTTCGTCACCACCGATGCTAACCCTTACTACGACGCATTCGTTCGATGGCAGATGAACAGCCTCAAGGCGCTGAACAAAATCAAATTTGGCAAGCGATACACCATCTATTCTATCAAGGATGGTCAGCCTTGTATGGACCACGACCGAGCTGAAGGTGAAGGTGTCGGCCCTCAGGAATACACTGCCTTGAAGATTAAGGTTCTCGAATGGGCGCCCAAAGCTGCCGAAACCCTGAAGGATAAGCTTGCGGATGGTGTCAATGTTTACCAAATCGCGGCCACTCTAAGACCTGAGACTATGTATGGCCAGACTTGCTGTTTCGTTGGCCCTAAGATTACCTACGGAATCTTCAAAGTTAATGAGAGCGACTACTACTGTATGACGGAGCGCGCAGCAAGGAATATGGCGTACCAGGGTATCTTTGCTAAGGAGGGGTCCATTGAGAGGGTTGCTGAGATCATTGGCTCCGACATGGTTGGGACTCTTGTTGATGCTCCTCTCTCTCTACACAAGGAGGGAGTTCGCGTCTTGCCTATGGAGACTGTTCTCCCTACAAAGGGCACTGGAGTTGTCACTTCCGTGCCTTCTGACAGTCCCGATGACTTTGCTACTGTAACCGACCTGGCTAAGAAGGCTGATTATTATGGGATTCAGAAGGAGTGGGCTGAGCTTGAGATCTTCCCCATTATTGAGACACCCACTTACGGTGACCTCTGCGCCCCTTTCCTAGTCAAGAAGCTCAAGATTGCCTCTCCCAAGGATACAAAGCAGCTCGAAGAGGCCAAAGAGCTTGCTTACAAGGAAGGCTTTTACCAGGGTGTTCTGAAAGTAGGCGAGTTCAAGGGCGAGAAGGTCGAGGTTGCCAAGCCCAAGGTTCGACAGCAGATGATCGATGCTGGTCAGGCATTCGCCTACTCTGAACCTGAGCGCAAGGTGGTTAGCCGGTCAGCCGATGAATGTATCGTTTCTCTTATGGATCAGTGGTACCTGGACTATGGCGAGGAATCGTGGAAGAAGACCGCCCTTGACTATGTGGACAATGGTCTCAACACTTACACACCTGAAGTCAAGAACAGCTTTGAAGGAGTTCTGAACTGGTTGAACCAGTGGGCTTGTGCTCGCTCCTTTGGTCTTGGGTCCAAGCTGCCCTGGGATCCTCAATTCCTTGTTGAGAGCCTGAGTGATTCGACTGTCTACATGGCCTACTATACTATCGCACACCATTTGCACAAGGACATTTTCGGTAAGACCAAGGGAAGCGCAAATGTCGAACCGGAACAGATGATCGACGAAGTCTGGGACTATGTCTTCTGCCGCCGTCAATTAAGTGACGAGATCGTCACAGACAGCAAGATTCCCAAAGCAACCCTGGAGAAGATGCGCCGCGAATTTGAGTACTTCTATCCTCTCGACGTGCGAGTATCAGGCAAAGTGAGTGAAATGAAAGTACCTACATTGAGATGAGGGGAGACTAATCTTCGTGCTGTATAGGATCTGATAAATAACCATCTCGTTTTCAGTCTATATTCCCGTTCGTTACCTTTTCCTTTCTGCTTCCTCGTTTTCTGTTCTCTGGTTTCCCCCGGACTTTTGTGAACTTTCTGGGTCCTCCTGGAACTTCCTATTTCCTCGCTCCCTCGTTTCAGGCAAATTTAGTATCCTTTGACTAACACTTCTCAGATTTGGCTCTGTTCTCTCAAGAGTACTGGCCTCGAAGTATCCGCGCGAACGGTCATTTGATGTTGAATGGCGAGAAGATGAGTAAGAGCACTGGTAACTTCATGACTCTCCGTGACTTGACAGAGAAATACGGTGCGGATGCTTCTCGAATTGCTCTTGCAGATGCCGGTGATGGTGTAAACGACGCCAATTTCGAGGAGGATGTTGCCGATACGAACATTCTCCGATTATATACCCTCAAAGAGTGGTGCGAGGATATCGTTCAGGATCAGGATCAGCTTCGAACTGGCGAATTGAATTCGTTCCAGGACGCTTTGTTCAACAACGACATGAACGCGGTTATCAAGGAGGCCGTTGAGCAGTATGCCAACACCAACTACAAGCTAGCCTTGAAGGCTGGTCTATATGAGTTGACGAGTGCTCGCGATTTCTACCGAGAAGCCTGCGCAGCAGCTGGCATAAAACTGCACCGCGATCTTGCCCTCCGGTATATCGAGGTACAGGCTCTGCTGCTGGCGGTCGTTGCTCCTCACTGGTCTGAGTACATTTGGCTTGAGGTGCTGAAGAATAAGGGCACTATTCATAATGCTCGATTCCCCGAGATCAAGGAAGTCGATGCTTCCCTGTCGGCGAAGCGTGACTATGTACGAAACACTGCTTCCAACGTCAACTCGGCGGAGGGTCTGCAACTGAAGAAGAAGGCCAAGGGCAAGGAGACATCTTTTGACCCCAAGAAGCCTAAGCAACTCACAATCTTTGTCACGGACAAATTTCCAGCTTGGCAAGCGAAATACATTGATCTCCTAAAGGAGATGTGGAACGTGGAGGCCAAGACAGTCAACGACAAGGAGCTCAATGGCAAGATTGGCAAGATGGGCGAAATGAAGAAGGCTATGCCATTTGTGCAGAACCTCAAGAGACGACTTCAGGCCGGTGAGCCAGCGAGCGTGGTTCTGGAGCAGAAGCTGGCATTCAACGAGAAAGAGACTCTCCTGCAGATGGTTCCTGGATTGAAGCGAACCAGCGGCCTGGTTGCTTGCCACATCATCTCAGTCGAAGAGGGCAGCAAGAAGGGAACCAACCTCGGAGATGGTAAGGAGATGGAGCTTTCAGTGCCTACAGCCGAGCATGCAGTCCCTGGACAGCCGACATTTTATTTTGAAAATGTCGAGGCTTGAATGTAGGAGCTCAGAACAGGAGATGATCTTGCTTGTTGCCAAAATAGAATGTATCATACGGGAATGCATGCAAACTCATCGGTCGAGGTTACGTGTTCTTGCATCAGATGTGTGTATTCTGTGTGGATCGATAGATCTGTGTTTTGAGTTGTAATTGGAAAAGAAGTCGATCAGCTATACTAGAGACGGGCTTGTTTTGTTATGCCTAGCATGATTGCCGTGATTTGGATTTTGATCTGGGTTGAGCCTGATGAATCCCCATTTATTAGGCCTCCCTCTTGACCTTGACTCGCCTCCATGCTCGATACCCCGAACTCGATACAGTAATCCGGATTCTTCGGTAGGCTGTTCTTGTCCATAGGAACGGAACTCGGTACGCCTAGGCATACGCTTACGCTGACACCACGTACGTAGTGCTTTGCCACTCACCATACAATAAGCCAAAAAAGTGGCAGTGATAGTGACGGGATTTTAAAATAGGTACGGAATGTCATGCGGTGATTGTGATGATTCCGATACTTATTGCCAAGTTCTATCCGTAAAATAGTGATTATTCCAGAACATGACAGAACAAGGTTGAGTCCAACGGGACACGGGTAGTCGATAGAACAACGAGGCGAGAGAAGGATTTGGTGTGCCATTGTTGCATGGTTGGTTTCAACGCAATAGGAGTGTACTCAGGTCGAAAACAGGCAGTTTGATTGAGCTTCTACTCTGTACGGAGTACAAAATACCTTTGGCTTTTTTTCTCCGAGGACTACATGAACAGGGCAGGGGACAATTATTAATTTCATGTTGAATACTTCCGGCTGCATCCCCATTTGGCCTGTGACAAATCCCTGGGACCATCATATGGACGATGAATGTTTTCGAGAAATGTTCCAGGGCAATAGGCAGTAATAACAAACGAAAGGGGGGCCTGAAAGCTTGTTCATGCAAAAATATGGCCCATAGTTTTCCGGCTCGGTCAAAGGAGACAAAGACTACAGAGTACAGAGTAGTCATCATCGCCATACAGAGTACCTGGATACTCTCCCCTCCAACCGTTGATTCAGGTTAGTACATGGAATTATGGATACATTCACTGATGGGTACCATCAATTGCGCGTCGCGAAAGCGCGAGGCGTGGGAGCGATGCAGACGACGGAAGCGGTAGAGGACGGGAGCCAGATAGCCAGACAAGGGCAGAGAGTCCCGGGGGCAAGCTAGCAAGAAGCCGGCAGGGGCAGGGAGCCTGATTTTCTACGGAACCACTGTAACAGCACAGACCATTCATATCTGCTGTTTTGCTGGGGGTTCTCTGGTCTAGGTGGACGACAAAGTTCGAGGCAATCGATCATGATGATGGAGCTTGTCAGAATGTCCGCGCTGTTTCGTCTTGATGCAATGCGCGACAGGAGACGATAACAGAGTGAGAGCGAGAGTGGCTGGACCGATCATTCCCGTGTTTGTTCCCTCTCCCTCTCCTCTTCCCCTTGACCAAGGCCTTGCTTGACTGGTGGCTTTGTGGTTGCTGTCGAGGCCGCAGCCTGGTCCGGGCTGTTTGATTCTGCTTGCGCGTCAGAACCACAATTAAAAGACCCAGCACAGATCTACAGAGTACAGAGTACAGACTATTAGTCCGAGCCGCAAAATATAATCCTAGCACTTGGTCCAGCCACATTCCACAAGATTTCAGGGCACAGAGATTTGAAGGTCTCATCTGCAACTGCGGGAGAAGAGAAACATGGCACAGGGAATACCGGCAGCCGCTATTCGCGCGGATTCCTTGTACTTACGTATTATTCCGTCTACTCTGTATGCTTTCCAGTAATTATCGACAGTGAGCTGCATGGTGTTGTTGTGCAGCCCGTCTCCAGTTATCTTGTGGCTGTTTTTAGAAACATTCTCTGGCAGAATCGAGCGGTTTTTTCCTATTCGCCTTGGTCTGGAAAGCTTGCGCAATCCGCCTCCACCAACCGGGGACCCATACCTCCACCGGGGCCGGTGCATCTATTAGCACATAACATCTGCACCGGGTCCCCTTAAATCTATAAGTATGTAAGGAAACAAGGCTGTTTATATTAGTATTTTCTATTA
>VYWZ01000484.1:0-52624 GCA_008711595.1 Fusarium xyrophilum | reverse complement strand
TCTTCTTCGGCGGCGTCGGATGTGTATAAAGGCCAGCAAGGGGGGGGAGGGGTGTCTCCTGTGACTGCGAGCGATCAAGGAGTGGTGTGTGTGTGGGAGGGTAGTGGGTAAAAGCCAGAAAGCTGTATGTATGTACGGATACAGAGTAGACAACTGATGAATTCTGAAGACGCCGTCGAAGCGTGTGCGCAGTACATTTGCATTTAGGGTGTGGATAAAGCACCGTGCATGACAGGATGTTGAACGCTCAGCGGGAGACTTGACGCGTGTAGGCAAGACAGAGGCTCACACACAGACATATACTCACCCGCCGACAAGCGCAGCAGATTATTCAGAGTCTGAAATGGTAGAAAACAGACCTTGAGGTAATGGGATGGACGCTTTCGGATTCGGGGATGGACCGGCGAGCTAGGATATAGTACTATGGAGCTCTCAGCCGACTCTTCTTCTTGTCGTTGATCCTGGCCAGGTCATTGTCAGGTCGGGAAAAGCAAGAGAACCGTCAGCCGTTGAGAGAAGACGTGGGTAGGTACAAAAGCCCTGGCCGCCCGTAGCCAATCTGATAGGTGAAGACTGTCTCAGGAAAGGGTTTTCAATCAGATCCATTCCCATCGACACAAGCTTCTGATCAACGGAACGGGAACCCAAGAAGCAACGAGTAAAGCATAATGGGCCGTGGGAAAAGGCCAGGGAAGTCCTCTCCGTCTCTGGTCATGTTGTTCCTCTGAACCTAATAGGGTTTCCTCGTACCCCCCCTCCCCTTACTGTTGACATTACCTTTCCGGAAGGGCTGGTTTTGTTTTCAGACCTGTCAGCCCATTCCATCCTCTTATCCTGCCCCTGCTATGTTGCGTAGTAGAAGATTGGCCACGCCCTCATGAAGGTTGAGCAATGGGAGGGCTCAGAGCTCGTGAGGATGAGATCCGAAGATGGGGCGTCCCTATCAGTGTACACTGCTGGGTACTATCTGGGTAGTATGAAGAGGAGAAGGAAGAAAATGTCGCGCCCGAGCTAGAGAGATAGTCCATCTGAAAACCATCGACTTGCAGCTTTCATAGGGCATCTCTGTCTGATCTAGAAAGCGCGGCGCGCCAAAAATCCATGCACTTTGATGGGAAGTGGCTAACTAGGCTCGGTTTAAACTGAAGAAGGTTGAGAGAGAGTTGTAATAGGTCAGACTTTTCTCCCGAAAGGAGTCCACTTCGACAGTTGGTCACCTATTAGAACAGATCCCCCCCCCCCAGACGAAACCTGGTCAGACCAGGCTTGGGAGCCCAAGCTCTGAACCGCAATATCAACATGCTGGTTCTACAGAGTACTCTGTAGTATAATATTCAGTCCCGGACGGGAGAGTGGTAACAAGGAATCGAAATGGCACAAAGTAAGATCGACTGACAGGACACGGATTAGATACAGAGCATGCAGCAAAATGCAATTGCGGCGGCATGCCCGGCCACTCGAGAGCAGGGGTATACGATGACCCTTGTGCTAGATGTACAGAGAGTAAAAGAAATTCCAATGACCAAGGATGATTATCGCCGATCATGAGCGGGTTGAATGACATTAACTTTGGGGTCTCCTCCATCGATGGAAAGTGAGAATGACACCGAGGCATGCATGGGTGGCAGCGAGGATACCAGTTCAGCTTATTATCCCGAACCACAACAATCGTTCAGCTTCAGCCCCGGGCGGATCAGCCCGCGGCCTCATCTCTTTCTCTCTCTTATAGACTGATGCACAGTCTTCTTGCCTTCCCGAGCATGTAGCTCTGATACACGGAGCACTTCAAGGTCAAAGCCCGACCGGAAAGCGAGATCCGGGAGCTCAGACTGTCTCAAAGGGAAGACGGGGCGGAGATGGGGTGAGTGAGAAGTGAGGGGATTGATGAACAAGGCTTTAGTTGTTTAATTCGCTCAGCCTTGTTCCTCATCTTATGCCCCAGCCCATGACTTACTCCCTTGCCTCTCGCGTCTCCTCGCCTCGCCTTGCTTGCTTGCCTCGTGGTCCCAGGATGGCACAGCCATAACTTGTGTAATAAAGCAAGTGCCTCAGGATGTTAAGGGTCCTCATCGCCAACCAGGAGAGACACGGGCCCGAAGCTTCATTGGAACACCCTTGTCTTTTGCATCTGCTAGCTCCTCCAAGCCCTCAGGCCGAAGTCATTGGGCGACATGGCTTTATGGGTCAAGGTCTAGTGCAGACAAATATCGTGGCCGTGGAGATACGGCACATTGTAAACTTGCAAGCCCAGTCCAAACCAGGAGGAAGAAGCGAGAATTCATGCTGACTATCTCACTGTAACAAACTGGCGCACGTGGTCCAAACCTGACGTTGAAATTTTCCTTTCTTTCTTTCTTTCTCATCTCGACGTATCAGGTGCGCGATGGAGCCGACAAAAAAATGTCAGATGCATGTTGAGTTCATCCTGACCAGTTGCAATGTTGATTGTGAATCCAGTTCACGATGTTCCTTTCTGTTTGATCGTATCGATTGTACAGAGTAGTTTAGTCCAAATCACTGATAGTTTCGTGTGTCTTGTTCGCTTTATGCGGACGAGCAACCATGTCGAATCAAGACTACCTCTACCACCACTATCAAACCCCCCTTTCTTCTGTCAGACCTTACTCGGCACCATGATGGCATTGTGCTCGGTATGCCGCAACTGGAATGTCGGTGGGTCGAAAATTTCCAGCCATGCCATCCTATCCTGTACCTTGAAGGATATACATAGATGGACTGAAGGTGCCATGGTACGGTGCCCAGTAGCCTTTTGATGCGTCGCGTTGCTTTGCCATGGCTTCACTGTGGATGGTGGACGAAGATCGACCGCTACTCTGAGCAAGGTCGAACTGGGGCTTGCCAGGCACTAGCTAGGCATGGACAGGTCAGGTCAGGTCAAGGACAGAGGTAGGCTAGTGGGACGGCCCTTTCTGGAGCCAGTTTAACAGCCGCCGCCCATGGCAATCAATGATAGCATGGCCAGTTACCATTTCATGTCCGCTATCCATGGCACTGGAGTACGTTACCTTGGGCACGTTACGGTCTTTTGTCGTGGTCCTGCTTTTCTGAGCGAGTGATGGTAAGTTGTGAGAGGGATGGTGATTGCTCGAGTAGCATTCTCATTTTTTCAACGTTCGTATCCAAGCAACAGAGTCATCCTGATAGGGACGGTTAGCGCAATCTCCGGAGGGTTCAATCAATCAAGATGCAGATACGGCCACCATTATACATAAGCTTGCCTCAGATATTTTGTCATTGGGCAGCAAAGGTGTCCATATGTACCTGTTCTACTGTATGTGTCAATATTTGTTTGTCCCTGGTAATGAATCCTGATCAGACCTGCGATGCGATGCGACAGATGAAATGAATGCATGGATGATGAAGGGGCAGAAGAAGATGCAGAGGTACCCTGTACAGTATAGTATGTAGTGAAGGAGGGGGGCAGAAAAGCTGTGTGGCGCGCCGTAGACGGTCTAATCCGTCTTCCGGGTGTTGTTCCAGTTGGCCAGTTTGATCAAGATCCCTGGCGCCGGGCTCTAGTACTTAGGTAGGCCGAATGTAATCTGATGGTGTCTAGCATATAACTATTGTCTGCTTTGAGGTTCACTTTGACAGAGTTGATAATGGGAGACAACAGTGAGGAGTTGATGATGCAGCTAGACGGAAAGGAGGATGCATCTGATGCCCTGAGGCCCGTTAGCCCATCTCAATATGTATGTAGCTAACGTAAGGCACCTGAGGCACCTACTATCCTCTTGCCTTCCATTGAGATATCGAATTATGAGAAATTGAAGTAAGGTACCAAGCAGTAACTCGCAACGTGGGACGGGCAATTGCAAAGGTACCTTATTACCTGAATGAATACTCTTGTAATCAAGGCAGGCATGACCCCATCGATCTGGACTCACCAGGGAATTCTGGGCTCCGGGTGCCCCTGTATGAAGCAGCCAAGCTTGACCGTAAGCAGACAAAACGCACACAGAAAAGAAAACGAGGCCTTCCAAGTGGGAAGATGGTGACGAGGAAGGATCGCGGGCGCTCGAGAGAGATCTACTAGGTTACCTAGGCACGATGTATGCCTACTCGCGCAGTCTCATTTCATCTCATCTCATGACAGAAGTATCATGCCGGTGCGCTAACTTAGCATCCAATGCCATCCATTGCCATGTACAGACTGAACGCCCGGTGTAGAAACTCGCATAAGTGGCCGAAACCAACCAATCGCTCTGCAATTCTCTGCTTTGATGTCGATATTAATCGTGTGCCTCGCATAGTGTGTAGTGTGTAGTCAAATATTTGCTAGTCAGGCGCTGTCAGGGGTCGTTTTTCCAGTCAGCCAGTCAGTCAATCAATCAATCAATTGAAGCTCTCTCAGGGTTGTTCCTTGTTCATGTTGTAGGTTGAGGATGAATGGACTCTTCCTAGGCGCCATATACCCCTTGTACTTCGATTTAGGTACTTAGATCTCATCAACACTGCAGTTGTTCTGCACATGATGATGCTTATAATCCTTTCACATGTGGTGATGCCCACAGATAGGTAACTATTGGACTTAATGTTGTGCTTTTATAGCGAGTTCAGCCTTATCTGGGTTTTGTTGAGCTTGCTGCCGCGAATAAGTACCTACTGCATGAGCTGCTACTTATATATCCGGAGTAGGCTGTATTCAGCAGATCTGTGTCTAACCACCTAGGTAGGTACTAAGGCAGACAGCACTACATCTCTTGGTTATTGAATAAAAATTGAATAACACAGACACTTTTGGGGTAAATGTGGCCCCATAAACCTTGAATCGCATCATATTTCATTGAAAGAAAGAAAGAAGAAAGTTTAAAGATGACTTCCCCTGTTCTGCAGCCACTCTACAGAGTACCTGCTGCTGCTGCTACTGCAGCTGCAGGTGATGTTAGGTATGGATGTGACTTTCATGGAGTGCACAGGTAACTTAGGTAGGTAATAAGGTACCTTTTCTACCTTACCTTGGTTTACTGTGGAGATGACCTAGCAAGAAGAGACTGGTGACTGACTGTTGGTTTACTGCTCAACTCCCCCTGGCCCTTTGCTCCCCGCTAACCTCGTTTAAGCCTGATGTGGGCCTCGAGACGTTTTTCTCACCAAAGAGGCTTGAGCTCTCCGCCTTTCATGAATCGTCTCTTACCGCCGCCATCAAGAAAGGCTAAGGGTCGGGTGCAGAACTAAATTCCCTTGATCAGTAAGAAGTAAGCTAGCTGGGGTGTGGACGGAACGGAGCGCATGTTTGATGCTCTACTGTAGGTGTAGGTGTACAGACTACAGAGTACAGTACCCTCTGATGCTACATACCTTCCCCCCCCCCCTCTCTCTCTCTGTGTGTGTGTTTAGTAGATACTAGGTACCTTACCTACCTTGGCTGGTTCAGGTACAGCTAATCGCCCTGGCAACTGATGGTCTGTTTCACTTTTCTTGATCAAGACGAACAATCTCCTGGAAATGCCCTAAAAGTCAACCGCTTTTTTACTCCTTTTCTCTCTGTCTCGTCCCACGCCTCGACTTTAAGCGCCGTGAAAGAATCTACGCATAGCCTGATTCGTAGGCCTCAAACCCCTGCGTCTGCGTCTGCGTCTGCGTCTGCGTCTGCAGCTGCATATCCCACGCTTCTGCTGGGCATCTCCGTCCGCAGATCAAGAGGCCCTCGGCTATGCAGGTCGAACCACTCCCAACTGCATCCCATTCCCGCTCTGCTTCTGCTCGTTGATATCAGATGGTGGCAACTATACCCGTCAATTGACCTCTTGCTTCTGTAGCAATAGCTTTCAATTCGGCTGAGTCTCGCTCCCAGGAGCAGTGCTGATTTGTTATCTGTCAGCTCTCTCATGTTACGACAATCGGTATCATAAACCTTGCACGGGTTTGTTATTGGAAATATCTCCGCTCGGTCAAGCCTTTGTGCATTTCAGCCGCCTGGATGAATGGCAACGCGCCAAGATGTTGTAACCATCCATCAATTGATGATGATGATGATGACTGACTGCACTTCTTTTATCATCGAGAATCATTCATTTTGTTTCATCTTTTGAGCAAACTGCTTGTAGCTCCTTGTGTACTGGACAGCCAACCCAACAATAGTAACTGCCGGGCTTACTTCTGCTCGCGCGATACCCGACGTTGCTTTTTCTTTTATCCCGGAAAACTAACCCGGACATAGGCTTTCGTATTAAATCCACGTCCGTAGTTACTCCGTTCCGTGTTGCTCTCCATCTTCATCTTAAGTCTCGCCCTTCCTTGTTCATCGTCGTCTGCCGTTGACCCAGAAATTTCTCTCCCCTGCTCTAGACCCATCGACCTACCATGTAAGTGTGTACGCCACTTCTGACTTCCCCCGGAAACTATTGTGCCGATCAGTATCGTGCCTGGTCGAGCCAAGTCGATACTTCTTGTCAGCCAGACGTGCTCGTAGCCGTGCATCTATTGTCAGCCCTGTTCATATTGAACATTTGTGCTGCTGCTGCTGCTGCTGCTGCTGCTGCTGCTATTGTTGTCGTAGTGGTATTCAGCATCCCATCCATCCCACTCAGGGCTCCCCTGGTCTGTGAAGTTTCCTCTCCTCTCTCTCTCCGTCAGCCACTCGGAGCTAAATCAGAGTCGCAAACTGGTGGCTGGCTGGCATGGCTGCAGTAACAATCTGATGCGAAGCGGCGGTCCAAGCTATCTGGCAATGGCTCATTCGCTCCCCAAGCCTCTGGCATTGCCGCGAGATCATCCCCTTCAATCTCTCCAAGGTTTCTCTTCATCGCTTGACGATAGTTACTGTTGCAATGGTTAGCGTTGCTCTGAGCTTGATACAATGCAACCCTAGCCGCCTTGGTGCAACGGATCAGACTGAGACTGGGATCATGGGCGCCCTGGCTCATCAACGAAGCAAGATCCCGACAGCATCGGGTAGATCAAGCTCACTGCGGCCTAACTAAGTACTTGTCTCCCCCATTCTCAATCTGTCTTTAGGCTGTTGCCGGGGTCGAGGGTTGTTGTCGGAGACTCTGGGGGTAACCTACCAACATCCTCATCACACAGTTCATGAGCCAGGCCAACGCGTTGAGGCTGATGCTTGACTGACTTGCCATAAACGATGGCCGTCTTGAACACTTCCGTAATGCTTCGGTGAATGGCGTTACACTATGTGGTAGCTCGATCAGCAATCCAGGATTCCTAATTTGGATTGTGGGCATGAGGCTCCGCAGGGGACGGCCAAAAGGGCGCCCGCCAAATGAAACTGATCTGACTTACGAAATCTTCAACAGTGCAGCGCGTAGATCGGAGCACGACAGGCTGAGAGTAATCAGGCTGCTTGCCCTTGGGCTTCGTGTACACGCGGACAAGGTTTAGCTTGTCCCACATGGCCTCCATCAGCTCATCAATGTTCCATCCGTGCTCGGAACTGATGGGGACAGCATTGGGAATTCGATAGAGAAGGTCAAGCTCCTCAATGCTTATGGAATCAATCTTGTTCAGGCAGTAGACAACTGGGATATAACTAAAGAGTTGGATAGTTAGCAAACTAAACTTGTCTCGACTTTAAAGCAGCTATGTTTGCCAGACTTCTACACTTCAGCCTTACCTTCTGCTCTTTGCTTCAAGAACATCGATCAGGTCATCAACGGTAGCGTCACACCGGATTGTAATGTCCGCAGAATTGATGCGATATTCGCTCATGACAGCCTTAATCTCGCCGTGGTCAATATGTGTCAGGGGTACGGTGCTGGTGATATTGAGGCCACCCTTGTCCTTCTTCCTGAAGGTGATGTTGGGGGGTTCCTTATTGATACGGATTCCGAAACCCTCGAGTTCCGCCTCAATCACCCGCTTATCCGTCAGAGGCTTATTGACATCCAACACAATGAAGATCAGATGGCATGTCTTAGCGACGGCGATGACTTGTCGACCCCGACCTCGACCATCCTTGGCACCCTCAATGATACCGGGAAGGTCAATAATCTGCAAGGGGGCACCTGGAGTAATCCATGTCAGCCACGATGTTTGACGCACGAAGGAGCCGCCTTCTGATGATGATGGTGGTGGTGGTGGTGGTGGTGGAATTGGAGATTGAGCATCAAGCCGAGAACAAGAAAATAGACCCGCGTCCGTTAATCGAAGTGGAATTGGGGATGGAGAAGGCGAGGGAGGAGGGATATCACAAACGACTAACCGTTATAGACAACTTGACCAGGCACAGAGGTCAAGGTGGTGAATTCGTAGGCGGCAGCCTCCGAGTGTTGGCCTGTGAGTCTGCTCATGAGCGTACTCTTGCCCACTGAAGGGAAGCCGATGAAGCCGATACTGGCTACGCCTGTTCTGGCCACGTCGAAACCAGCACCTCCACCACCACCTCCGCCGCTGGGAGTCAACAGTTCGCGCTTGAGCTTGGCCAGCTTGGCCTTAAGCTGACCCAAATGGTACGAAGTCGCTTTGTTCTTCTGGGTTTTGGCCATCTAATTGCACATGTCAGAGCTGATCCCGGCTATCTATACGATAAAGAGTCCCCCATCTTGGGTTTTCGACAATCATCCTCTCCGATGGCATCGTTTACGGAAGGGTTCGATGGGAATATCACGTACTTCGGCCTCAATATCTTTGATCTGGTAGGGGAACCGGGGTTAGCCAAGTCGTGGCACGCATAGTCTTTCTGGTGGGAGAGCTACATACCTTGTCCACTGTGGTCGCCATGACTACGGTTGCGGTCGCAGAGGCTGTCTCAAGTCGATATTCGGTTGTTGTCAGGCCTCAGATCTTGGGTTCGTGGCCCAATTCGTTGTGTAAAAGCACTTTTGGTGATAAATTGCAAAGAAAGTTGAAAATGGCGGGGCACGACAGAAAAACCTGCTCCACACCCACCTACGTCAGCCAGTTTGGCCCTCACACAGCCAATCACATAATTGATTTAGTAGTTGCCTCCACCATTTACGCTGAACGCTCAGGTCAGTGCCGTATCAGCGACCTACCTTAATAACGTACTTGGGTTTCGAGGGAATGGGATGGATTAGTCGATCGACATTCTTCTCACGAAACAAAAATGGCTTGGTTTTTGGTGTTTTTAGAAAGTTTCGTTGATTGTTGCGTACAGCCTGTCAGATGCAGTGGCCAGAGTCTTTCTACCAGCAAGACAAGCCAAGGCTTCACCCCGAGTATCCCTCCCCTTGCTTCTCTATAAAGATATCAGTCATGCTTCATTCATAACAGCAACAACGCAATACACCTTGCACACCTCCCAACGTCATTTGCTAATCTTTCAAAGATAATCATCCAACCGGCCGCTGGCCAACTCTTTGTGCAATAGGCCTGTATAGTATTCCGATCCAATGCTCATGAGGAAAACTTTACCATCTAACAACCATCCCCAATTGTTGAGAAAAGTAACAATCCATACCATCGCCCTACACTGTCTCTGCGCCACCCATGATCATTATGCTAACAAAGAAAACTCGGCGCAATGATGTAACAAGGTATGTTCAGCTGCTTGCTGGAGACATTAATTGTCAGTGGGCTGGGTTTCCGTTTGTGTTCCCGTTGATGCCGTTTACAAGAGTCTCGTGCCCAGCATTCGATATCGTCAAGCTCTCTGAAGTCAAACCAGGCGTCAAAGCTTTGATCATCCCATTCATAGGGGGTCCTCCCGATCTTATTGATTCCTGGCTCATTGGTGATGAATGAATGCCATTGACAAGAGGCGGGCTGAGGTGACCGTTGACGAGATACTCTAGACCTTGTTCTAGGCATATTCTAGTATAATCTGGGTCGCCTGGCAGCACTTGCACCAGTCCGCGTCGAGGAACTTTCTTGTCGAGAAAAGGTGTACTGCTTGTTTGTGCGAGTTGGGGTTTATCCTCGCCAACGAAAACGCCATTGTGATAGTACTTGCATCGTGGAGCAAGTCTGTTGTACCGAGCAGAATCCGGATCCTGCTTCCACTTCTGACATGTTCCCCATCCCCGGCTTTGTGCTTCTGTCTCCAGAAGTTCCCGGTATTCAACTTCGAGACGAATATTACGAAGATGTGGTATGTTGGGAACAATATACATAAGATCCGACACCTGATCATGTTAGCTTTTCGCATTTTTGCATATTTGAGTGGCTGGCAGTCACCTTAACAAAGAACATGTCCATATTGAGGAATTTCTCCCAAGCCTCTGCTTTTAGTCGTTGCTTCATCCCATAACCTAATACGGAGGGATCCTCGTCACCGTAGTATTCGGGGAGTTGTCGACCGAGATCCCACAGCCTGTCATCGAGAAGAGAGTAAAGACGCCATTCAACGCGCCACAAAGACAACTTTGCTAGTTCAGTCACAGGAGCCCGTTCCCATGCAGTATCTATAAAAATAAAAAAAAAATCAGTGGCTACCCCAATAAGTTTGATTAATGGACTTACACCGGGAGAGGTCAAGATCCTTTTCGCCAAGAAGGAGAGCTACATGTGTGTTAAGTACCCACTGCTCACGACCTTCGGCTGTGCCATTAGCTTCGTGTCGAATTGTGTCGTATCGGCAGCCTTGAATCCGCTTGAATTTCTCGGCAAGGACCGGAAGCTTGGGGTTTGGACATGTATCGAACCATCGTAGGAGGGGAGGCAGTTTATCGAGGCGGATGCGTTCTTGCTCCTCACGTAATCGTCGCTGTTCAGCTTCGCGCGCCGCTCGTTTGCGTTCCATATCCTCACGATGCGCACGTTCTCGTCGCTCATGTTCTTTACGCTCTTCTTCCTCGCGTTGACGGCGAGCTTCCTCGGCGGCGGCTTCTCGCTCGAGTTGCTCACGATGCAGCCTCTCCTCTTCCTCTCGCTGTTTCTGCTCCTCCTCCTCCTCCTTCTTCCTTCTCTCTTCTTCGATGCGTTGCTTTTCTGCCTCTTCTCGGCGTGCCATCTCCTCGGCTTCGCGCCGCTGCTTCTTCTTCTTCTTCTCCTCCTCCTCTCGTCGCTGGCGCTCTTCTTCCTCCTTGCGTTTGCGCTCGGCTTCACGCTCCTCCATTTCCTTTTGCAGTCCCTCTGCGGCAGCCTCCTCCTTTCGCTTCTTTTCCTCTTCCTCTTCACGCTTCCTCACGGCTTCAGCCTCAGCTCGCTTGCGTTCTTCTTCTTTCTTGCGTGCTTCATGCTTCTTCCGAAGCTCGTCCTTCTTCTTGGCTTCCTCATCGGCTTGCTTTTGCTTCTCTTGTTCGGCTTCCTGAGCTCGAGCCACTTGCAGTTCCGACTCAGACACGTTCTTGATAGAATCGGCGTCTTTCATCTCCACGTCAGTCTCCTCTGACTTGACATGAATCTGTTTTCCGACACTACTGGCTCGGTCGGTGTCTGCACGGTGAGAGTTAGCGCGCCTATCGCGTTTCTCCTCATCGTGTTTTTTATGACTAGGTTTTGAGGATGATTTGGAAGAGTCTTGAAGATTGCTGGATTTTCGAGGTCTCTCATCAGATGATAAAGCTTGTTTGGGCCGTTTCTCCTTTGTCTCGCTATCGAGTCGTCGTCGCTTAGGTGGAACCTCACTATCGTCCTTGTCACCATTGCTGGGTCGGTCAGGTGTGATGCTGGCACGATGTCTCTTGGTCGACCCATCGCCAGATACCGACAAGCGATCCCGGGATTCGTCTCTTTTGAGAGCCTTGGTACGATCATGGTACTTTTCGGATAGTTTCTCGACTCTGTTCTTTTCGTGTTTTTCGCATGACTCCTCATGCCTCGACTCATGGGGACTACTGGGGTGATCTTTAAAAGATGAAGCGTTCGAAGCCATACTGGCGCGTCGTTGCCGCTCTCGTTCCCCTCGAAGCTCCCCCTTAGACACAAGCTTCCTCCTCGGCTTATGTGTTTCCCCCTCTGACGATACGCCGGCAGCATCTGAATCAGCATGTTTAGCTTTGAGCTGTTTCTGCGAGATAGTTGGGGATTGTTCGCGGTCTGAGATATTAACCGACGGGACAGGATCATCTTTACGGGGTCGTCCTGGGCCACGCTTTGAACCCTCATCTCCCTGGTTTGTAATAGAGTTGGATCTTCGTTTCTCTTTGGGGCTGGCAAGCTTGGAGGTGGTTGACTTCTTCTTTGGCTCGGGACTAGAGAGGCTCCTTTTATGCTGTCTGGCCTCCTCTTTTGCTCGTCGGGCACGCAAAGCTTCGTCTTGTTGTTCCCGGCGAGAGTTTGTCTTCTTTCCGCTCCTCTTAAACTCGTCGTAGGCGTTCTTCAGCATATGCTCTTCGTCCTTCCAGTTTGGACCTGCCCGGTGTCGGGCAATCTCGTAGTATGTTTCTCCTCTGTACCTTCGTGTGGGATCGAACCCAGCTTGTTCCAAAAGTAACTCTATGACTTTGATATTCTCTTGCCCAATTGCTGCTAATATTGGCGTCGCAAATTCGGGCTGAGCGTTGAAAATAGGCCGGGGATCAGGATTAGCGCCTCCAAGGCCTAGGAGTAGCTGAATCACCAAGTCATGGCCACCTCGAGCCGCAGCAACCATGGCAGCGGGGTCATTATATCCTTCCTTTACCTGCAAGATGCGTGCGACAGTTTCCTCATCTCCTCGTCCCGCAGCCTGTCGAAGTGTCTTATCATCGAGGGGCATATACAAGAGATCGTTTCTCGTCTTTGTTGCGCGTACAGTTCCTGTTCTTCGACTTGGTCCGGAATTTGTAACCGGGGAATGGCGTGGGCTATCAGGCGCATGCGAGTCCCTCGTATCTTGATCTTGGTGGGAGTGATGTTCTTCTGATGTGCGGCTCCGATCTCCTGCTCGCTTCCTTGCCGCCATGAGTGCGGCTCGAATCTCCTCGGCGTTATCTGTTTCGTCGCTCACCCGATCGATTGGCTCTTCCCCGTTCACGTTGGCCTTTCTAGGATTGACGCCTGCGTCTAGTAGTAACTTGACAACGCCCAGATGGCCGTTGTCGACCGCATCGAGAAGTGGTGTGTCCTTGTCGTAATTGACACAATCCAAATTGCATCCAGCGTCGATCAGAAGTTTGACGATGTCTTCGCATCCGTTGATTGCTGCAATCTGAAGAGGTGTGTTTCCCGCGTAGTCGGCTACGTTCAGATCCTCAGGTCTCTCAGTAAGACGTGTCTTGGCCCCTTCGTACTCTCCTCGAGCACAGGCACGAGCAAGTAATGTCTGACCGTGAGCATCGAGATGCTTCTTATGAGGAGCCATCCTTGCAGGGGAGGCATTTGTGTCGGCGGCAGGCGTTGCCAGATTACGTAGTTTAGAACTGCGAGGATGAGGACTGCCACTTGCTGATGAGTCGTCAGAGTGATAGTCAGTGGCGTGCAACGGAGGAGGCAGTCGCCTCTTCTTGTGGCCGAGGCCGTTGGAGGAATAGGCAGGTAACTGGGAGGATGCACTCCTTCGGTGAGATCGAGCCTGTGGTGAGATGGATCGGTTCTGTGAATCATGGTGTGACTTTGCTGAGAGAGGCTTGTGCTCCTTCTGCGGACGACCTGAATCGATGCTAGCGCTGGTCGTTCGTTGCCGCCTGACTTTGCGACTCTCGCCTTCGTCGTCGGACTCGACTTTGAGACTCTTGCGCTTAGGTGATGCCGTGTTTTCACCCGATTTCAATTTCTCGCGAATAGACTTGGTGGGTCGGGGATGGGAATGTTCAGAGTCGGAAGATGAATGCGTGTCATCCGCAAATCGGCGACGCTGCTGCTGGCGGTGATGAGGAGGAGACGCTGGTGCAGGGCTCAAGCCACTGGAGGCAGCTGCATCTTTACCCTGTGACAGCTTCTCGCGTTCGATGTGGGCCGACGAAATGCGCTTCTTCTTGAGAGGGTCACCGCGAGCGTAGATTGACGATGAACTCTTTTCAAGCTCTGGACGATGACCAGCAGCCTTGATTGGAAATTTGGGTGCGTCGCCATCGTTGTCACCATCGGCATCACCGTCACTTCTGTCCTCCTGTCTTACCTTGCGCGCCTTTGAAGGGGAATGGCCATCCTTGCCAGGCAATACGATGGTTTCGGCGTCTGAATCGCGGTCCTCCAACGCATCTTGGTCGACAGCAGATGAAGAATTCGCCTTCCGTTGTATATCTTTATCCTTGTCCTTTTCCTTCTCCTTGTCAACAGGCTCAGAAGGCTTGGGGCTTACTGGCGGCGGAGTCGACTTTGAAGTGTCGGGCTTCGAGTCAGGCCGCTGAGGTGTGTCGCCAGCAGGCCTCGTCTGGTCGGACTGGGCAGCATTCTGCGCATCCATGACATTTACCTGCGAGGACGACTAGCGACTACCACCATTCTGGTGATGATGGTACAGGCAGAAGTTGAAGGGGCGATGGACTCGCGCTGGCGTTGCTGGCTATGAACTTAGCCAAGAGGAAAAGCAACGGCGGTCGGGCGCGAGAAAGACAAGAACCAAAGAGGCGAATAAGAGCGCAATCAACCAGGAGAGGTAATATGGGGGCAAAAAGAAAGAAGAAGAAAAACAAGGCTACGCGAGAAGGCGAAGGTTTGATTCGTAGGGGCGATTTGGAGTGTCTGGAAATCGGGCGGTCGGAGCTGTTGAGCAATAGAGTATGGCAGGTGAGTAAAGGTGAAGAAGAGAGAGAGCGAGTGAGTGAGTGGTTGGTTTCGGATTGGAGATAGAATTGGGAGTGGGAGTGGAGGCTCAGCTCAGGTTGGTTAGATTAAGCCCGGTTGAGTTTAAGTCCAATAGAAGTTGAGTTTGTATTCATCGGTTTAGAAGGGGAAATGGATGATGAATTGTAGGCTCCTAGCCTAGGCTGAGTCTGACCAGAAAGCCTGTTTATGGGGATAGCTACAATGTAATAATGGTGGTTTCGGGAGAATGATGATGGACCACGGCGTCTTTGGGCGGGCCTTTTACCTAGATTGAGATTGAAACGGGGACGGGAGGATGAGTGCGAAGTGGAAGAGAAGAGTGGGAGAATTGGATTTGGAAACTCCAAAAGCAAATACCCGGGCAAGGCTTCCGGTCTCCAAGATGAATCATGATTGGCTGAGTCTCATTTCGTACTTGTACTGTAACTGTACTATCTTTTAGTCTTGTCCGGTCAGGCATAAAGACCCAGACCGCAATTTGGACCAGCACAGCCAAAAAGAAACGACTGGCTTTGTTTTTGTTTAATTTGAACATGACAGAAAATAGATACCTTACGCGTTTCTTTTTTTAACCGTGTGAAATGTATATCGAGTCTGTGCGTAGTGCACCTAATACGAAGCGACTCTCTTGCTCTCTCATGTTAAGGACATTGGTACCTATAACAGTGTCTGTACGTTAGTACTTTGCATGCAATCAACCTTCCACTTACCGTAAAGGCAAAGAACCCAAGGTAGACAGACACCTATTTATTGTAGTTTAGCTTATCCCCCCCTGCGTTAAGGGAACTCCAACAAGACACCTTGATACGATTGACTTAGGTAGGTTTTGTACGGATACCAGTAAAGACTTGTAACGTTAGCCTCCTGGATCAGTAGCGCATAATGTTGAATCCCTCTTCATAATTTTGATCGCTCGGAATTGACTGCTTGGGTCATAGACTCCGGTGTCTTGTTTATGCTACCCACCTTGTTACTATGCCTCTGGGCAATTAATGATTCGTATATATTCAAGGTTCCGTGTATGGAGTCTTTACTGAAGAAGCTACCTTAGTACCTACCCAGGCCTGGTTTCATCAGTCCCCGTGCCCCGTATTTAACTGTACTGGGGATCTCCACTGTCTCTGCCTGGATGCAACTTCAACCACTAAAGAATTCTCTCCTTCGCTGATCTTGGCCCTAGCACAACATCAAGCTCTCGACGTGTGGAATCACATCACAGCTCATCGAAGTCAAAGGATCGCGCCTGGCCTTTTATCTGCTGTAATGACAAGAAGATCGTGATGGATTCATCAAGCTCTACCTTACCGAGCACGGATAAAGACGATGTCTTGTTACTGCCTCCTTCTCTGCAACACGCCAGGATTAACACTCTACCAGAGACGGCGTACTATATTCCTGACTTCGTAACCGAGCAAGAAGAACAGAACATTTTGGACAAGGTTTGCATTCAGCAATACAAATAACAGCAGATCACGACTCAACCATGTCTAGATATCAAGCGCTCCCAAACCCAGGTGGAAACAGCTTACAAAACGACGTCTTCAGACCTGGCCTTCGGATCTCGTCAACAACAAACTCCTTGAAGCTCCCCTTCCTCTCTGGCTTCAAGAACCAGTCATATCCCGTCTGCTCTCGATGCCATCCCATGACTCCTCATCAGCCAACATATTCGGAAGAAGTCCTCACAAGAAGCCGAACCATGTCCTCATCAATGAGTATCCACCTGGTATTGGTATCATGCCACATAAGTTGAGTATTCGCCATGTGATACACCCTCTTTTCTCTTTCGTACTTATATCATACAGGATGGTGCAGCATACTGGCCGGTTGTAGCCACCGTCAGCCTTGGAGCTAGCTTATGCCTGAACCTGCATCGCAGCAAGGAGGACGGCGCTCTTGATCCCGAACCTGCTTGGAGAATCCTCCAGGAACCCCGTAGTTTACTCATAACAACTAGCGAGCTGTATACCGACTATCTCCATGGGATCGCTGATGTCGAAGAGGATGTTGACTTGAGTGCCGAAACCGTTGCCAACTGGGATCTTCTCGGTTCTCCCGGTGTATACGCCAACGGCCGGAATATTCGTCATACTCGCACAAGCCTGACTTATCGAGATGTTCTTCAGGTATCAAAAGTCGCGAACAAGCTCGGTATTTTCCTCAAACGATAAAATATTCGGGTGTGACTAGAAAGCTAGTAGACAGGCGGGATCATGATCCATCGGCCGGCTACTTTGTCGGAGCCGAACTTGTTCTCATACCATGCTTTTGTGCCCTTTGCCGTAGCGCCCAGGTTCACGGCCACAAACGCCACAGCAGTCAGGATGCTCTTGTTGAATAGCTTGCCTGGAGGCGCAGCGATCCAGGCAATTGCGAGATACAGAATGCACTCGGCAGTGTAGTGAGGGCAAACGAGATATTTGAACCACCCTTCTGTTGGAAGTGTGTACTTCTTGAGGCTGGCCAGATGTCTGTGGCATTGATTCTGCTTGAAGTATGCAACGGAATAGAACAGGACAGCCGACAGCAACCTTCGTGGAATTTCAAGAGACTGGTTAGGAGAATCCCAACATGACAAAATCGCACCTATGACTTGTCAGTGTCTGGTGACCAATTGTGGCGATTTTGTAGCGTACCGGAACCCTCGATCCAGACAGCGAGGCTTATAACGGCATAGAATGCAAGACCAAGTGCCCAATGAATAAACCACATGGGTGACGAGCCTGGCTTGAATACAAACAGACTCTCATATAACCGCCTTGAACCTTGCAACGCCATGAGCAGCCATGCGATATATATTTGCTCTAGGCTCATCGATGATCTGCCAGCCCTGTCCTGCCAAGTAGCGATGCTCCTCAACACCGATCCCCTCGTCAGATATTGCCAAGCCCAGAAGCCTGACAGAGACACTGAGGTGATGTAGAAATGCATAAACCACGAGTGAGGCACTTGTCCATATTCTGTTAGGTTTTTCAAGAATGATCTCAATCCTGCCAAGTTTTGCTTCTCATCGTCTTCTCTCTTGCTCTTAGACTTTCCGTCTTTAGGTCTTCGAGGACCATAGTCCATCATAGCCCTACGGACATCTTGGGGGAGAACCTGTAGAGCTAGAACGAGAGCGGCAGAAAGTGTGAAGAAACTCTGGCACCATTGAGCTGGAGATAATGTTGATAGCAGATCTGCCACTTTATTCAGAATTTCATCCATTACCTTTTGTGGTATTTTCATATCGCTGATATTTTTGAACTGGAAGGACAAGGTGAGGTTCTTCAAAACACGTTTGTTGGCTCTTGGCTTAAGTTGTTACCTTTGCCTGACGCGTGTTTTGTACAGTATCGACTTCTCCCCTATCTACATTTCACACTGTGTACATATCTCATGTTGAATATACCCTCAGCAGCTCAGACACTTACCTTAAGGTAGTTCTCATTGCTGCTCCATTACTCTACATCATAAACGGGGGGACGAAGCCATGTTATGAAGTAATATGTCAAAGTTTGATTCGTTCCCTGTTTAGATTTTGCTTTGGTCTTTGATTTCTTGGCTGAGGTTGAACACACCCAGCTTTCGAAACAATGATGTCGACACGGAATGAAAACGTTATTCAACCAAGAAGTGCTTCTTGTTCCGGAGGCCATATAGAGAAACCTATTTGTTCTCGAGGGTGCAGTTTCAGTCAATTTAGTATAACACCAAAGATGAGGGAGCCCTCAGAAATTGTCATAGCTTACCCTGGAGAGACCGAATTTGAGCTTCATAGGTTTGGGTGAATGTCTATACCGTCATGGTAAAAACGGTACATTGGATATCCTTTTATCATAAAAAAATGTTATAAATCGAGTGAAGATAGTGCTATAAGCTACCTCTGACATCCTATCTCATACCCAAAGGACACTTATCCACTTCATCAAGTTATGGCAAAGGTAGTCTCTTGATTCAGACATATAGACTCTCAAAGCTTGTGACAATGGAGATGCCGAGCACAGACAAAGAATTTCGCTGAGAGTTATGATCAAGTGCACAAAAGTAAGGAGAAGAGAGGGGGTTGGCATATCAAAACAAAGCAGGTTCTGTTTAGTGAATGATAGTCTAATCAATAAAACGACAACCAAGCGAGTGTATCTGGAAACAGCAGTAAACACCAACCCGAAAAGTACAACCCAGATCCCCCATCCCATGCTCAAACCCAAACACCGCCACCGCTTTTGACCACCAATCTTCGAAACTCCAGATCACTGAGCGAACATCCCTTACAAACCAGAGCCGAAGTTCTGGCAGCGGCTGCTGAAATTGACATTGGCGTTCTCCCAGAGACAATCAGCATACTGGATGGAGCACTTATTCTGGGCGCTCTGCCACTGGTCGTTACCAAATAGGTTGAAGAAGCGAGGCTCGATACCAGACTTCTCGAGTGCGCGCTTGTGGAAGTGGGAATGAGATCGCTTGTCGAAGTAGTTGCTGCTATCACTGCGAGTGTTAAGCTTCTTGCAGCTCTGGACATAGGTACCGACACAAGCGTTGTACTGAGCCTTGCAGGCGTCGGCACAAGCGCTAGACTGCTGGTTACGGCGATAAGAAGAGCAAGAATTGGAGTTGGTATTGGTGTAAAGCTTGAAGGGGTTCTGAGAAAAGTCACTCTTCAAGTCGTTACAGGCAACAAGAGGCAGCTCAATGCCACCGACAGGGTTGCCGGGACCGTAGCCCCAGATGTTGGAGCTGGGCTGCTGGCAAATGTTGGTGGGCTGAGGAGCACAAGAGGTGGCAGCAGCCGAAGAAGTCGTGGAAGTGCTGGTGGCGGCGCAGGGGTAGACGCTGGTAGTAGTCGAGGCACTGTTTCCGCCAATGGGAGCGTTGTTCTTAATGTAGCCAAGCTTGTTGCAGCTACGACCACGGGAGCAAGAAGAAGCACAGTAGCCCTGGACACCATCACACCACTTAGAGAAGTCGAAGCAGTTCAGAGCGCCGGGCCAGCCAGCGTTCTGGAAGCAAGCAGCAATGTTCTTGGCGCAGTTGTTGTAGGCGGTCTGGCAACTGTTTTGATCCTGGAAGTCAGGGACAGACGGCGCACACCAGTTACCACACTTGTATTCGCAGGTGTTGGGTACGACAACGGTGGAGGTACACATAGCAGGACCAGTAGTGGTGCTGCAGGATGTAGTGGAAGGCTTGTTGGTGGTAGACTGGCCATTACCGTTGGTGGAAGAAGGGTTGGAGGAACCCGGAGGTTTGTTGGTAGTGGAAGAAGGACCAGAGGGGCCAGAAGGACCAGAAGGACCAGAAGGACCAGAAGGACCAGAAGGACCAGAAGGACCAGAAGGACCAGAAGGCTGACCCGTGGTAGAAGACTGTCCATTTCCAGCAGTGCTGGTCAAAGTGCTCAATGTTGTGGAAGAGCTGCTGACAGTCGATCCGGAGCTAAGGACAGGAATGGTGCTTGAAGAGCTGGAAGTAGCAACACTTGAGATAGTAGCGGAAGTGGTAGAGGTAGATGACCAGAGAGAAACGGAAGCCGAGGCAGAGGCAGAGTTGCTGGGCTTCCAGCCACATGGCTGAAGAGAAAGTAGATCCTCAGCAACGTAGACACTCAAACGACTAGATCCACCGCAGAGCAGGGTCTTGTCGCCGTTGCAAGGAACGTTGCAGTCACCAACATCTGCCTTGACCGTGTCGTTGGCCAGGACGTTACCGCAGTAGCATTCACCACCATATTCAAGACCAGCAAAAGGAAAGCCCTGGTGAGCGCAGGCAGTCAAGCAACTGGTGGGGGTCATCTGAGAACCATCGATATCCATGGGCCATGTCAGAGCGCGTCCCTTGGAGGAGTTGTCAGTGTAGCAACCGTTGGGCTTATAACCGGCGATAGACTGGACAGTTCCTTGGAGTTGAGTAACAACTCCTCCAAGGTTGGTGAGCCTGAAAGTGGGATCCTGCCAGATGGAGAAGGCATTGTCACTACCGCAAGTTTCGGTTTTAGCACCGGTGCAAGGATAGTTGCACTGGCTATCAGGAAGCTGAATGCCACCAACGGTGGAACCGCAGTAACAGACACCATAGTACTTGAGACCAGCGTACTTGAAGCCGTTACCCTTGCACTCGGCAACACACTTCTCGACAGTCATGTTGTACTGGCTCTGACCGGAGCGGTAGATGAGTGCACCACCCATATGACCCTCAACACCATCCATGTAACAACCAGATGAAACATAGGGCTGAAAAGGGTCAAGACAAGGTGGGTAGTCGATGTGGGTGGCCTGGGCCATGCCAGCCAAGGCAATAGTCGCACCAGCAACAATGGTTCTAAAAGAGAACATGTTTTTGTTGTTGTTATCAAATGAGAGGATAGAAAGTTGCAAATAGCTGTCGAGGCTGTTGTAAGTGAGATCGGGTATCCGGTGCCTCAGTGTCGTTGCAAGCAGTCTTGATGTTTAAAGAGAGTGGTGCCCCAGGGCAAATACAAGAAAGAATGTGATCCGAAGAAGAGAGTGTGAGAGTAAGCTGATTGCTTGAGAAGCTGCTGTTGGATGATGAAAAAGCCTGGTTATGGAACAGGGGGTTCGAGGATATTTATCCTTTGCGATGGTTTCATGATTGCCAAGAGGCAAAATCTCCTCGCCTCTCGATCAGCTTAACAAACTCAGCCATGTCAGCCATAGACCCAGGAACCGGAAGCCCCGTGCCCATCCAAAATGCCACAAATCTACTGAACAACATCATGATGCAAAAGACGCCAGTGGACACCGATGAGCTCGTGGCACAACAAGAACAAGCCTTCCCAAAGCAGGAGTCGTAGACAGACGCCACTAAGCGCCCAACACACGCCAAAACTCGAAGGTATTATCGACCGGCCAGTACTGCTAAAAATGAGACTATCCAAACAGCTCAGAGGGGTAAGTTCCTCGTTCGCTGATTCGGGCGTAGGTCGAGAAGTGGACGAGTTGAGTCCCTTAGAGTGGATTGATCTTTTGAGTCTAGTCGGTAGAGTGAGAGACGGAGAGGCGCGGGAGGCCGATTTTACGACAATCACTGGAGCGTGACAGACTTTTAGAGGTGAATCTTGATACACGTGGGGACGCCAAGGGACCAGACGTGACCGATGGTGGTCCGGCTCTCGGAATGGATTTGGAGGCGTTGAGGGGCCTGTAGCTCTCCCGCCTGTTCCTACAGCTTCTGACGCAGGTACAATAGAGGTCCAGGTCCTAGTTGAAGAGTCAGTAACGAGGCGAGGCCGAGGTATTACCACCTGTGACCATGAAGGTGTTGACACAGATCCCAAACTCCCATAAACTCGTGACATGTCAATCTTGAGTGACAGAACATGTAGAGTCTAACATGAATAAAGCAGGAGTAAAAGTGCCTGGCAGAATCTCCAAGGGGTATATCTTGAGAAGATTCCAGTTTGTCCCTGTGGGACATCTCCATCCCCCAAACCAGATAAAACTGGATGTTCAACAAGGTCATATTCCAAATCCCCCAATGAAGCCTTGCTTTTCAATCGGATCCACGATGGAGGACAAACACCACAATAGTGGTATTGTGGCTCTGGCCCGGCATACCTGTGGCTAGCTGGTTCTTCATGTGGTTTCAGCACTTGCTGGTGTTGTGTTGGTCGATCATATTCACACAATAGTTAGGCCTCTCCAGCGCTACTAGCCTTTGCTATGTAAAGCCACAATTGGATCCTAATCCATCTTTGATTGCCAGTAAGACCCTTGTCGTGAGAATTTAGATGGCTGAGGTCCGGTCTGGCCGTCCTCTCTGATCGCCGGATTTGGCCAAGATTGAAGGATATCGAACAGCTCTAGTTTGGCAGCTTCAGGGAACGATCTTGTTTAGTCGTTCAGCCACGAGAGGGCTGAACATACCATCACTTTTCCAGTTACAGGAAAAGCAGGGGGGAAAAAAACATTGGTGTCTGGTATTGTACAGGAAGAACTTGTGGAAGAACTTGTCGTCACTCGTGAAGTTGAAGTTGGTTGCTCCAAGTACTAGTTCGTTTGCACGTGATCGTTAAAGACATGACTACCTCAAACTACTTACAAGTATCATCAACCAATAACCTGGGTGACAAACGCAGAACCCAGAACATTAAAACTTGCAAATAAAGTGTTCAAAGAGATTAGATAATAAATCAGGGCTCACATTAGTATCCAAAGTTGCCGGAGTTCTTGAGTCTATTCGATCACACCCGCCACTCGTGATGATCATTCGACTTTCTTCCATTGGCAAACTGTCTGACGCCTCATGAGAGCACCACTACCGTCTGCACCTCGCATAAACTTTGCTGATCACGTTCAACAAGTCTCCATCCGTGAAACCTCAGACCTGTTAGAGAAGATTGGTCTCGAATCTGGCACTACAGTTTCAGTACCCACCGTTGGGATTCACTAAACGATCCTGACGATCCAGGAACCAAACTCAGTTCGAGACTCAGTCATTCGTTCGGCAAGAGCGGATATTCAATCTTACCGATCGACGAAATATCATGACTTCAAAAGCATACTCCTCATACAGAGTATAATGTTTCTGTCTCAAATAAGTCCATCTGGTATTAACCGTCTAACCTAATCCTGCCCTCTCAGGCAATAGATGCCCTCCCTCAACTGACTCGTGAACAAAGCATATATATAACGTAGCGGACTTTGCAAGCCTACAAATACAGTACAGGCATCAAGTGACAGAATACCATATGACGAAACAGTGACTCACTGGGCAAGACAGAAGCCTGTCTGCAACGCTAGTTGAGCTTTTAAACTTGACAGCCACCTTGACCACCGACAACATTTGTCCAGGTACGAGGAATGCAGACTAATAAAAAACAACACGTCTAGAAAGGCTGTGGCACTTCATTGTTTGTTAAAGTTGTAAGAAGTCATCATTCGTCTACCTCATGATCTATCCTGTCCCTTGGATAACCAATGAGCTTGACTTTTGAAAAAAAAAAAAAAAAAACGGTTGTAACATGGTGCTCGTATGCGCTTAGTCTTGAATTGATTCATACTACTACTACTTTTTCTTCCATGCTACGGGGAACAAGAAACCAAATCCTGAACGCCTGAATCGCAAACTATGCATGCCCGACTGCGATCTCTTCCCCTTATCTGCATCTCTTATTTGTTCCTCTTGTGAGGAGGAACCCACTTGCTAGCTGTTCGTGAGGCAGGCAGGGATTCCGCAGGAGGAGCTGGAGACTGCTTTCGATCCTCACCAGCACGGCCAGAGCCGCTTGGGTCCATAGGTGGCGCACCACCCCGAGGCGCGAAGCGAGGGGGAGGGGCGGAAGATCCAACATCAGCTCCGCCACCAGCGGCTTGCTTTGCAGCCTCACGCTCTCGCCACTTGCCGGCACCAAAGACAGGTGGTCTTCGGCCCCCGGACGAATCTGTGCGCTCTGGTCCACGAGAGAAGCCACCAGCCCCTTGGGCCTTCTCCGCCTTGCGACGAGCCAGAGCTTCTTCTTCGCGTCGCTGTTGAAGGGCAGCCTTCTCCAGCATCTCCTGACGTTCCTTCTCCCGCTGCTCTTTGAGCTTGGTAAGCTCTTCCTTACGAGCTTCATCCCGAATGCGCTGCTCCTCCTTCTCGCGAGCAGCGCGCTCTTCAGCCTCACGTAGCTCGCGCTCTTTCTCCTCGCGCTCACGCTTCTCACGAAGACGTCGCTCTCGGACCTCCTTCTTGCGCTGCGCGATCTGCTTCTCAAGCTCACGCTCAGCGTCGCGACGGCGCTTCTCGAACTCATCACGACGGCGTTCATGTAGGGAGTCGCGGAAATCCTCGTACTGAGGCACCAGTCGACTAAGTCGGTGTTTGAGTTCAACACTCTCCTTGTGCTTCTGCTCAGCATCCTTGAGGGTTTGGGCCTTGACAGTTTCATAGATCTTGCGGTCCTGCTCAATCTGCTTGGCATAGTCCTCGTGCAGTTTCTTGGCTTCCTCCTTACGGAAAGCACGTTCAAGATGATCGAGACGCTTGCCAGTGATACGGAGACGCTCGTTAACATCATTCTTTTCACGCTCAAGCTGAGCCAGCTTCATTGCGCGTAGGCGGTTGCTGTCAAGGTTGTCAAGATCCTCCAGATCAATATCGATAGCCTTGTCGCCAATTTTGAGATCGGCGATCTGCTTCTTGAGTTCCTCCTTGCGAACTCGGTCGCGTTCAGCCTTGAGGCGCTTGGCCTCGCGCTCCTTCTGCTCATTGGCGAGACGAAGATCCTCAGCTTCTTGAAGAGCTTGCTCGCGAAGCCTCTTCTGGCGGGCATTCTCCTTCTCCTTCTTGGCTTGGATCTCAGAAGCAACCTCCTTGCGCTTCTGGATGAGGTCCTTTCGTGAAAGAATAGCCAGATGTTCCTCCTCAGCACCAGCCTTAGCGCGAGCAAGGGCAGCTTCACGAGCCTCGAGGCGCCCCTTGTTAAAGCCAGGGTCAACGTAATGGCAAGTGGTGAAGAGAGACCTGGCGAGGCGGGTAAGCTGGGAGTGGACAATCTCAGAGGGAGTGCTCTGAAGACGCTGGACAGTACCGGTCTCAGACTCTGCAGAACCAGCAGAGGACCCGCCGTGGCTAGCCTTGGAGGAAGAGAAGACATCGTTATCGAAGCTCAGAACACCTGTGACATGGGCCATGCGGACAGAGAGATCACCCTTCTTGTTACCATTCATGATGAATTTCTCAATAGTTCCACGAGTGACCTGGTAAGGCTCCGGGAATTGAGCCAGGCCCTCGACGAAAGACAGGTCGACAGTTTCGTAGACTTGGGAAAGCTGCTGGAACAGGCGGGTAAGGATGACCTGCTGCAAGGGGAGAATGTATTTCTCCATCTCAGAATCAGCTCCAATCTTGGTCAGGATAGGAGAGATCTTTTGGCAAATGGACAGAGGATGGAAATCGACCTCAAGGATCTCGTAAAGCTCCCGAATCTCAGGGCGAGCGCGCTGAAGAAGGGACTTTGAGAGAGCGTCCCGGAACAGTCTGGCACGAGTAGGTGCTTGAGACATTCCAAGGAGGTGAGTCAAGCGAGAGTTCTTGTTCTTTCTGGCCTCGTCGAAGTCAACCATGGCACCTCGAGATCGGGATGTACTGATGACAGGGATGGCGAGGGCGGAGAGTACAACGAAAGAGGCAGCCTTTTGAAGCTCAGCATCGGAGGCAGGGGGGTTGTCAGCCTTCTTACCCTGGCCATTGGCTACCAGGACAGAGGACTGACGAAGAAGAGTGTAGTATCGCGACCAAGCAGCAGCATGGAAGAGGTAGTTCTCGCCGACAAGGAAAATTCGGGTAAGCTTCTCGTAGTAGTTGGCCATCATGACATTCTTGGGAGGTCGCTTGCTGAGGCTAAGAAGAGTATGAACATCCTCGACGCTTCGGAAAGCCTCCTGCCAGAGCTCGAGCTCTACAGCGACATTGAGCTGTTGGAAACGTGTCTCAAGGTGTCGCTGGAGAGTGTCAGGGTCGCTCAGATTGATGGCGTGCATCTGAGAGGAGTACTTGGCAGCGGTCTGCACATGGTTTCGGAGGAGCTCGCAGAGGCGACGGAACTCGGTCTTGCGAGTGTACTTGAGACAAAAGTCAAATGCCTGGGTGGCGGTGCTCTGGTAGAGGATCTCGAGACGAGCATTGTTTCGGAGAATGTCGAGGACAGTTCGGTAGGCCTCCCAGAGGAACTTGAGCCAAGGAGTGACGATAGCCCGGTCGGTACGGTCTCGGGATTGCTCACCGGAGACAGTAGCAAGGAGGATGGACTCCGGGGTCTCGGTGGCCTCGAGATCGTCGATGTTGGAGGTGCCGGCAGTAGCGTCAATGCTCTCCTGAACTTCGTCGGCCTTTTGCTGGGCGGCAGTAACCTTCTCAACCGCAAGCTCAATGAACTTCTTAAGGACCAGCTGTAATGTATATATTAATATCGGAAATCTCAACAGCATCGACTCTGATATGATGTACGCACCTCGATGGTAGCAATATTTGTGTTCTGTGAAATATTCTTGTATTGATAAAGGGCGTCCTTGGCAAGCTTGCCCTTCTTCTGTTCGACGGAAAGCTCGACGAGGAGGAGCATCACAGGCTCCAGCGACATAATTGGGACATTTCGGGAGCGCTTGTTGGTGATGTGCTCATGGAGCAGAGTCAAGGCGGCGGGAGCCTGGCCGACTCCGATGAGTTCGTGAGCCCTCTTGAGAACATTCTCGGGCTTTTGGTGCGGCGGAGGAGGCTATCAAAAGACTTCAAGTCAACATCAAAGGCGGATTTAGTGTGGAGGAGGGGTAAAGTTCGAAGAGAGAGATAGGGCTCGAGTTCACGACAACCGGGACAAAGAAAGGCAAGTATTCCACGTACCATGCTGGGCAACCTCCTCTGTATATGACTTGACTAAGAGAGGAGATTTATTTATGATGATCCGAGATCGATCAGCCGGTGGGGAGGTGTGCTGAGGTATTCGACCGGCACTCGTGATGGTGTTGCGACGACGTAGGTTGAATTTTTCGATTTTCGTGTGTGGCCGCTACGGTTAGGAGGGGCTATCTCACGGCTTACATCAGCTGTTATGATTGTGGTGTGGCGGTACCTAAGTTTGATGGCCGTGCAGCCACATACTTTCTCTCATTGGTAAGTTATAAATGACGCTCACCGTTGGAGTCGAATAAGAACGTGTTGTCTTATTTTTGTTTGCTTTCTCTAAGAAAGGCATGATAAGCCATCGCTTCTTGGAGATCTGCTCAACTTCATTGAGGACAAGTAGTTGAAGGGCTGACCTTGCTATACAGTTAGCAGGCTCGACTTGACCAAAGATTTATTCGCAGCCCGTTGACATTAACAATGAAGAGAATTGGTGTACCAGCTGATAGCCTGCCCGTCACGAGTTGTCAAGTTCGAGAGGACCATCGTCTCAAAGTGATAAACTTTGGAGCATGATGAAGATACATGTTAGAGATCTTTCGAGACCCACGTTGCTGTCCAATTTGATTGATAGCAGCAGTCAGGCGGCGGCCAGTCATCCAGAGAATAACAAGAAGTATGTCTTGTGTCCTTTGCAAACTGGAGATCCCACTGGAACTCGAATGCAATCGACACCGGACGTCGGACATCTAGGCATAGTCATTAAAGTGGTAAATTGTGCTCAAGCTTCTTCTTGATGAGAAGTTTCAATTTGGTCCGTGTTCGGTTTCATTTCACGAGTAAGTCAAAAGAGAACATTTACTCCGACTATGTGCAAAGAGCATAATATGCTCAGCCCTCCTCCAACGGCTTGCAGGGCCGGTATGTACGAGCATTGTTCATACACAAAGCCGACAATAACCCAATCCGTGTATATCCTTGCGAATGGCGTCAGTTGGTCCCAGCTGGATGGTGTTGATCATTCGTTTCACGAGTTCTGAGATCTCGGAAGTCACCAAACAGTACTCTGTACTCTGTACGGCTGCCCATAATGAACAGATGGGTTGGCAATCTGGTCAGGGGTTCTAAAAGCAGGTACCTGAGCCGGGGATCGTGTGGGGGAAAATGCCGACGTACCAGGCTCGAACCATGTCAATAGGAGAGCTGCACAACTTGCAATTGTCAGCCCACAACAAGCGGAACTTGATTGGTGTTGAACCTGAGGGATAGAGAGCCAGAGGGGATGGGATGAGGACTCGTCAAGACAATTACTCTCTATGCCGGAATTGTAGAGGCTACAAGGCGAAGTACACTCCTGATGCAGAATTGTTTCACCCTCTGGTGAGCATTCGATCCCATCGTAAGCCCCAGCTTCAATGCAACAGTTCATAACAATTCGAAACAGAAAACAACTTCGTATAGGACAACACAGCCCTTTTTGAGGCTGCAACCCAGAGAGAAAGCAAGGTATCGTGACTGCTGCGCCCGTTACCCAAACCACTTACAGAGAGTCTGTGTCGCCAAGACGGGTCTCATCTTAATGAGTAGCAGCATTGGTGGATCTCGTTGGTTCCTCTTACATAGTACAGAGTAAGTATACTCCGTAATAAAAGAGTTAACAATTTAATAAAACACAAAAATCATGAATAGGCAACCCAAAGTGTGCCGCCATTGTTTATTTCTGAAGGCAACATGCCATTTCTGTTTGATGCGCTTGTTCACGTTATCGACTTCTTGGATGGACTCGAGAATCAAACGTTTCTCTCAGCTCAGGAAAAGGAATCCCCTTTATGTACTCTGTATGCAGGCCGCTACTGCAGCGTTCCGAGAGCGGGAAGCGACAGGAGCAGAAACAGAGACTCTGAGCGTCTCGAACTCCACGGAAACTCGAGAGTGATGCAGTAGGTGCGCGTCGAGGAAGGGGCTCACAAAAGATGTGAATGTTAACTACGTGGTGTCGCAAGCAAGCTTTTGGACGGAGTAGTGGTATTCGATTCTATTATAAGCTTGCGAGCAGCCGAGACGAGACGAGCTTTTGGGTGACCAAGAACGAGCGAGCTCGGGCAATGTTTCCCTACCTGGACCTGTGCTTTTCGAGCTTGGACTTGATTAACATGACTTCCTCTCTGCCCAGTTGTTGAGATGAATGGCGTATTGCTTACAACTCGCGTTCTGGTAGCTTGCGTTCTGGTAGCAGATCTTCCCGCTTTTACCGATTGATCAAAGTTTGACAAAATCCGTCTTTGGTGGCTTTGGATGATCTCATGAAAGATCTGGTAGATAAGCCTCGTAACCAAGGTACCTAATAAGTAACCATCTATAGTTACCTAAGGTACCTTAGGTACTAAGAGTAGTATTGAAGCAAGAGGTTTGAAGTCAATGCCATTCAATCTCCCCTATTAACAAAAATCGAAGAGATTGGTGAGGTTCTCTCACTCGCTCTGGCTTCTTGGCTTTGGAGGGTTGCTGATTCAGGTTCCTCCCCTCATAATTTGAAAGGCAATATCAAGTGCCTGTACTCTGTACTCTGTAGATTGTAGCTAAGATGGCTTCGGGGCTAAATACGGTTCCGCAGGCCCCACCGAAGCCAACCACAAGCGTTCTATGGCTCAACTGAAAGTCCTTTTTGCCATGGAAAATCAGACAGGTCAGGGGCTGGGCCGGGCCAGGGTGAACTCGCTGTTTTCAACGGGTTGTTGAGAAGGTTGGAACTCAAAGCTAATTCTGATGCTGTAGAAATTGGCTGTTGGCATGTTCCTTTATATGAATCAATTGGCTCCATCCAACGTCCTGAAGATAATGTCTCGTCTCCTTATCCCGTTGATCATCACATCAACCCCTAGCAAGGTCTAAAGGTCCCTCAATCGGGGCCCCCAGCAGCTCCCCCTACCTCCCAATTTCAATGCCAGGGCTCCCGCAGCACAGGAACAGAAGGAAGAGCCACAGCTTCAGGTGCACGAGCCACCAAGCAAATCCGCCTGAGGATGTCCCCAGACGCGCAAAGAGTTATCGAGCACTCAGTGGTTCATTTCCGTGGAAAAGTGGCTCCACCTTGCGATCTAAACCCAGCTTGTCCTAATGCTGGTGCTGGTGCTTCTGCTGCTGGCTTTGGGTTAGGTAGGCCACACGGCGGCCCCCAAGCCAAGCCAGGCCAGGTCTTTCCCATCACGCTCCCGCTCCTGGTGTGCTCTCTGCCACCAACTTCACCAAACCTTACCTTCCTTTCCACTTGCACTTGCACTTGCACTTGCACTTTCCCTGGCCTCTCACGACGGACCCTTTTTTCTTCTCCTTCAAACACCTGTTCCAACCATCATCACCCTCCGAATACCCTCCCGACCGTCGATTCTCTCATTCTTGTCTGTGTACTGAACCGCCTCGCAAGCTCCGACTGTCATTTATTGACTCGAGTCCGACGCTCCGTAAGTCAGTCATATCCTACTAGTGATTAAATCCTCGTCGCCGTCAGTCAGGGGCAAGCGACAATTCCATATAGGTGCTACAACATGGAATTGGGCATCGACAGAGTCAATCAAATGGTGGACGATGCTCCCTCGGACTCATACGTTCCGATTGCGATGGCATTTGCCTGAGACAAACTCGATTGACGCGATCCGCCGACCTTCCCTGATCCGTCTTTTGCCCATCTCGCGATGCCTCGATTACACTGCGAACTCATCGATGTCATTCCAGCACCTCGCTAATATTGAAGATTAACAGTTCTCAACATATTCGCGCGCCTCAAAAACATCGCTTTGACTCTCCCTCCAAAACCGCTCTTGTTCGCCCACCTCGGCACCCCGGTCCAAGATGCCTCAGTACACTTCTCGCGATGTCGGCGACCCTTCGCAAATCAAGAAGAACAAGCAGTCGATGGCCGATCTCAAGCTCCGACGGCTAACCGAGCTCAACAATCGTCTGCGCGAGGATCTTGAGCGAGAGCGTATTCCCGTCAGCACAGCATCGAAGAGGTGAGTTAATCGTGTTGATTCCACCCCAACGCGTCAGTAACTAATATCGTATTAGCATCATCGCCTACTGCAATGGCACTCGGGACTACATGGTTCCCTCCGTTTGGGGCGCTGTACCCAAGGGCGAGGACCCTTATGCGCCGCAACAATCTGGCGGCTGCTGTGTGGTCATGTAATGCCACCAGTGATATTAAATTTTCCTTATTACTGGTTACCAAAATCAACAATTACGCAATGTCGGCAATGATTCAGCGATTAGGGGGTGGGCCGCAGTCGGTTTTGATATGTTTGTGACGCATCTAAGGGGGGTAAACCAAGGAGAACTGAGTATGGGATACTCGGATGTTGGAGTCGAATTAGGCCCTGGATACCGAAACGCTTGCTAGCACTACCACGACGGCTACTTGGGAAGCTACCAGGAACGACTTGCCCTATTGACGAAGCGACGCGAAGCGCGAGAAAGAGAGAGAAAGCCCCCCCATACACAAGATCCAGCTGTACCAGAAGGACCCAGATCAAGATACCCAAGAAACCATACTATTTGAGCGGGTCATGAAAACCAACAGCGAGAGCAATGGAGCCATAGTTGATGAGGAGGCTGGACTGGACTACAGCGATTTAATATTTCTGTCTCCGCACGTTTGTTTTTCTTCCTGCTGGAAGAGACATGGATGCTGCTATGAGACCAACGACAAGGGGAGAGGTTGAAGAACCACTACGACGAGTCCGGGTCTCGGTCTGGGTCTTAGGAAACGGTTTATGGATCGGGCGCTTGCGCGAATGTAATAGTTCCCCTTTTTATTATCATTTTTTCTGCTATCATCTTGGTGTCATTTCCATCCAATGTCGTGTACGTTCCCCAAGCAAATATACTTTTTTATCCATGATTTGATGACTTTAATCCTTGCACCTGTTGATCTAGAGGCTTTGAGATATGAATTTCAATCGTGCTTATATAGTATACTCGGTTTTATGACTCGCGATTTCCACTAAGTCATTTCTGTCCACAGGATGAATCACTATTTCACATAGTGCAGACTTTGAGGTTTTATTAAGGACTCAACTTTACGCCCATCCGACCCGATCCGGGCAATTCTTCCTTGCAGCCTTTTGCTGGTAGAGGTACTTGGGGTTCCACGAGCATTACAGAGTACATAACGTCCCGACCTGGAGCAGGTCTTGAATATTATTATACACTACTCACTTTGGCTACATAAAGAGTGCTGCCACTTCCGCCTCTAACCTGTAACAGCCATCTATCACATCTTATGTCGAGGTCTTCAGCAGAACCAGTTCTCTTCCTCAGTATGTCAGTACATTATCGGAGTACCTGATGTACCTAAGCAGAAATCACAAAGTGGATCACCTGGGTCGAATGCCTAGTTAGGTAGTCATATCTGCATGCAAGCCCCGCGGTCGAGAACGCCTCAATTCACATTAGCTGTACTCTGTAGGTGGAGGGGTAAAGAATATCCCCTCATACAGTATACCTAGTTAGTAGTATATACTACTAATCACCTATTAATCGATCTTGGGCATCTCAAGCCATCAGGGCAAGATTCCCGTACTGTTTCTATTGTTCCCTCCAAACCCTAATGATAAGGTCATCTTACTGGAAAGATTTCGTTGCCGAACTCAAGCTCTGAACCCTCAACGCCCCAGAGTTGGAAAACTCAGAAGTCAAGCCCGGCCAAGCCAAGAATAGACCACGACGTTCCCGGAAACGACTGCATAACATAGCATAGCAAAACCAACAACTGAGAGTCGGTGAGAGAAAATCATGACAAGCCAGGCGTCGACGCAAACGCCTCTTCCCCGCGTTTCTATCCAGTTTTGCACGCAGTGTAAATGGATGTTACGAGCTGCCTATGTAAGTTGACCGAATTCGCAGCCTGCTAGCTAGGCGATATGTTGGCATGTGACGAGAAGCTCACACCCCTCAGTATGCTCAAGAACTCCTCTCCACATTCTCAACAGGCCTCGGGGAGGTCGCTCTTCAGCCTTCTACAGGCGGGACTTTCATCGTGACCATCACGCATCAAGCCCCTGGTTCAGAAATTGCTTCTACAAAGACACTCTGGGATCGTCGGGAAGATGGGGGCTTTCCTGAGACGAAGGAGCTCAAGAGGAGGGTGAGAGATGTCATTGAACCAGGAAGAGATCTAGGTCATGTTGATAGGGATCATGGGAAGAAGGAGGAGGCAGCGAAAGACATGCCGGTTGACAAGGAGAAGTGCGACGATTGTCAGTAGCGTTTCTCAAACATTTGCCGTCATGACCTGGCTGGCCTATGGCAGGTTTAGTGAATGCCCCTTCACGTGTGACATTCGTATTGATAGCGCCGCTTGCTGGCCAAGGCGAATCTTCCCTCATGTAGATGTGAATAGGCATGGTTAAACTTATACGCCTATGTGGTGGTCGTCTGAGGAGATGAGTATTCTTGTGATTCCATAACAGCCACTCCGTACTCGTCCTCACCTTTGGCGTAGGTCGAGTTATGAGTACTATTAACCATATTCCTTACTCACGCAGAGATTATACGACACCATCTTCGTCACAATTCGTGCAGCTGTTACTTCTCGCTCTAGCAACTTATTCCTCTCCTCTTGCACTATCTTCGCTATCCCTTACCAAAATCAAGCAACGCTTTACCCTCCTGCCCACTCTCCCTAAACCCATCTAAGAGCACAAAACGTATACAGGGGTCGCTCTTGAGCAACGAACAAGACCACACAAAGCTCGTCCATGAGATGCAACATGACCGCAAAAGAAAACGCTCCCAGCCAGACAGATCAGCAATGGATGGAGTATCTTATCCTTGTCATCACAAGAAATCAAGTGAGAGAATACCAGCCTCTCGAACTGCGTATGTCCACGGGCCAGCCTACGCAGAGCAGACATAGCAAGATCTGCTGTCCCGTGGATCATGTGTGCATGGAATCCGAGAACTGTATGTGCGCTTGTGCAACTCAAAAAAACAGTTTTGTCAATGTTTTATCTGTGTGTGGAGCTAAGAAACAGCCGTTTATCGTTATCAAGTTCGCATATAGGCATTAGAGACGATTCGGGTTTCGCAAAAGTCAGCATCGCGTTCGGCGCCTCTTAAGTTCCGTCACCCTCCCAGTGGACCAACATTCCCTGCCACCAGCGGTGGCAAGGCTAGCTGCGAGACGGCGGAGATTGGGGGTGCACCTCGATCGAGACAAGCCCCGAGTCGAGTCGTTCGTTCTTCGTCGCGGTTGTCATTCACCTTAGTCGCGGAGGTAGGATGATCGTCTAACGTCGGCCGAACCTGTTGAAAGCACATTGTTGGTATAAATACTTCAAATATTCTTCTTGCGGGGGGAGTTGATAGGCGTGCTAGCGCTGCCAAGAGTGGTTGGAACATACTTTTGCTTCTTTTCAGCGGGTTTCAAGATCTAGAAAAAACATAATCAGCATGTTTGTATCATAGTAAGCATTGTCAAATCTCACCTGAAAAGAACACAGCAAGCTCTCGTCGACACTCATCATCGCACCGGCATTGTCAAATTCACCACAGTAGTTGGGCGCACTGAATAGCGTGACCAGCTGGCGCTTGGAAAAGAATTCATAGCCGTCCTCAACAACCTGATGAGCTCGGCAGATTAGGTCCATATCATGTTTCTGCAGGAAGCGCGAGACAACATCGGGACCAAATGTGAACGAGACACCACGGTCGTTTTCGCTCCAGCCAGTAATATCCTTATCTGGATCAGACCACAAGAGATCGCAAAGAAGACCGCAGTCAGGGATCTAGAGATCTGTCAGTATCTCTCACTCGTAACGATCTACGCCTCCATCTCGCGCAGTCCAGGCTACTCACATCAGTAGGTCGCATGACACGGCGAATTTGCTCCATAGAGTTGAGGTCAGGGCTGAGGCCACCGTGCATGGTGAAAATCTTCTCGTCGATGATAGCGGCGATAGGAAGGCAGTTGAAGCAATCGGTGAAGGTCTTCCAAAGCTTGATGTTGTAGCGACGCTTGCACTCGTCGTAGAAGCCATAGATTCGGTTGATAGAGGCGCACTCGTGGTTACCTCGGAGGATGAAGAAGTTTTCGGGATACTTGATCTTGTAGGCAAGGAGCAAGCAAATGGTCTCAAGAGACTGCTTACCTCGGTCGACGTAGTCACCGAGAAAGAGGTAGTTGGCCTCGGGAGGGAAGCCACCGTACTCGAAGAGTCGGAGAAGATCGTAGTACTGTCCGTGGATATCACCGCAGATCTATCAGGGCACAGGCAAGTCAGCAAAGGGGTTTTCTTGACTGCCAAAAACCCAGAGCAGAAACGCCCGTAGCAAGCACCTATTCTCAGACCGAAGCAGCACGAATAGTGGCCATAAACATACCTTAATTGGAGCCTCGAGTTCGAGGAGGATGGGCTGAGAGATGAAGATCTCACGAGCCTTGGTGCAGAGATAACGGATCTCAGCCTCGAGGAGCTGAACTTGCTTGCCAGGTCGGCTGCCTCGTACCTCAAGTAGCCTGTCGATTATAGAGTCGAGATTAACCTCGTGTTGGTCTGCCATTTTGAGAGAATTTCCCGGCGAGAGGGTGCCCGCAATCGAGCTAAGGGAGGGTCGCGTGGGGGAGGAGGAAGGCGGCAGACAAGATCGCTAATCAGAACAACTGCGGGGGCAACTTCGTCGACTGAAATATGATACCAGATGAATACACTTCGCAAAACCTGGCCGAGTCAGCCGGTGAACCGGGAAGCAACAAGATACAAGGCAATAAAAAAAGAGAGACGTGAGAAAAGAGACAAGTCGAAGAAAAATGTGTCCAAACTCGCAAACGCCGCGACCGACAAGAGGTTAAAATTTGACGATGAATGGATGGATAAATATGAGGCAAAAGACAAGTTTGGGTTAGGCGTTGCTTTGCTTTGCGGGTGAGTTGCGTTGCGTTGCGATGGGATGGTGGAACAACGAAACGATAGGAGTCTAGAAAAATTGGAGGGGAAGCAGCCGAACAAGCATGAAGAGAGGGCTGCGAGCGCGGAATGGGTACGGGAGGGGAACAAGAGGGGAGACGAGACGGCGCGGCGCGGGCGAGCGAGTGAGCAATGAATTGAATGGGGCGGACGCCATTACCAACGCCAAATGGGAACTTACCCGTGAAGGGATCACGTCTCTAATGGAGCGAGCGATTGGAGGGTTTTGCGTTTCGAGAGATCGAAAGCGCAGAAGAGCAAGTTGATCAGCAATAGCAGATTGTGTCGTCTTCGATATTGAATTGCAAAAAAAGAAGCAATCAGATCACGTTGGATATGGGGAGAGTTTAAACAGTCGTCGTCGTGGTTGCCGCAGTGGGCCACCGACTTTGGTTGTTGATAGCTGTACCAGAAAGAGACAGGTAGGTACAGGGCGTCAGAGAGTGAGGGGCGAGCAAGATGCTAGAAGCCAGAAGGGGGGAGACAGAACACCGTCAGCGCGAGCGAGTTTTTGCTATCCTTGTCTTCTGGTCAAGCAAGAGTATATTGCGTCGACAAATATGTGACGCTTCGTCGCCTTTGTAGGATATATAAGCAGAGTGCAGCAAAGGGCCTCTGTATCGTCGGCTTTGATGATTTTCTTTTGAGATATGAGAAACGATGTTCTCTTCGCCTTTTTTTATTTATTTATGTTATCGTCGTCTGGTCTGTTGGGGCAGCCAAAGTGGGCGCGATCAGGGAATTTGGAGTTGAGGGACGGAACACGGTGGTTCGTCAGTCGTCGTCTGGGGCCAAAAGGAAATGGCGGATCAAGTAACAAGCAAAGCAGCTCTTCACAGAGACGAGCGGTTTGTAATATGTTCGCAGAGAGTGTCGGCGATGTGGCTAACACGTGGATAGAATCTCTTCGTCTCGGTCGTCGTCGGGTTGAGTTGAAGGGTTGAAGTTTATCCTCTGACCTGAGGGAACGGAAGGGGGGAGGGTTTTCCAATTTTTCCAGCCGGGGCTTTCGCACTCACTCACTCACTTACTCGCTGAGAAGGTGGACTCGTCAGAGCCACCAAACAGAGCTGACCCCGACCGGGACGATTGGGCTTTGGGCTGCCTACACTAAACGGTACCTGCCCTGGTCTGGAAAAGCGCTAGCACAGGGCCCGGATGTGAACCTGGAATGGATGGAGTTGGGACAAGTACGGGACTCGGGGAGCTGGCCCTCAGTGGCACTCCGGGTATGGGGCTGCTGGGGATACCTGTATCTTTAGTGGTAAGCCGCTATAAATTACACTGGATCCTCACCTCACCTGCCCATGGATGCCTCAGTGCGACCCGACAAGACAGATCCAATGATGGACAGAGACAGAATCTTGGCTCTTCTGATTGATCCAGTGTCTAAGTTACATAGCATCTGCATGCCCATACAACAATAGAGACTGGAACGTCACTCATCTTGACATTCTGGAGCCCCTCTTCAATTATTCCTTATCGTCCTGGGTTACTTTGTTTCTTGTCTCGCTTGCTTGGCTCAAATCACCGTCTCATTTCCTTCTTGCTGTAAGTCTCATTTGCTTGCTGCCCGTTGGGTGCCAAGGTATGGATACCCTCACCTCATATCGCGTCTTGAGAAGCCCTGACTACTAAACAAAAATCTTGATTTTTTTCTGACAAGCCAGCTTCGCCATGGGAGAATTGCTCCTTTCCTGTCACGGCGTCTGGACTCTAAAGGCTCCGACATAGCTTTGGCGACCGGATTCGTCGGCGCTTAGACTAGAGCACCGAGTGATAGAGCCCAAGTTGAGCAAACGCCAGTTTCATCTGGCTCAGCCTCTCTCGGCTCTCCTAGCATTGGTGCTCAAGTCAGTCCCAGAGAAGAGAGTCTGTTTCCTTATTAGTTCATCACCCTAAAGTACATGCGAATGAGGAAGACGTTGTCGCGTGTGTAGGTTGCGCATCGACAACAGGGGTTCCTTTAATACCAGGATATGTATGATACAAAGATAGACAGGCCCGCAAAGTCGTATTGCGATCGAGTACGTAACATCCACTCGTTTCATTCCAGTTGACAACGGTTACGGCAGAGCTTACCTATTCTCCAACCTCAGACTTCAAAAAAGTCGCCTCATCCACTCTTCAGCAACTTCTCCATAAACCCCATGGGATTTCAGTTGCGCATGCAAGAAACCTGCCACTCATGCCCAAGGCAACACACAACAGCACATGTCCTTCCTTCCTCTGCTGCATGATGCTGATCCCTTTCGAGTTCTCTGTACGTACCTATCTATGGAGGATCGAAAAACACCAACCAAAAATCAAGAACCTGGTGCATACGGAGAACTAGCTCTGCGGAGCTAAAAGCTCAGCTCCATCCAAGAGAGAAAAGAATTCTGCATTGGATGCTCCGATTTAACCGTTTCATCCCACGTAAGCTCGATGAGCATGTCGGTTAACAATGTGTGTATCACAGCTTTATTGTTCAATAATTAGACGAGCCAGATATCAGAAAGGACAGCAAGACACCTATCTTTGTGCTACCCAAGCTCCTTCTTATGAAGAAAATGACCTTAAATTATTCACCGTCCATTCATTTCTCTCTCGTCTATTGCGTCAGTACGCGTGCCCCGCCAGGACGCGCAGGAGCCGGTGTACAAATACAAACGGTGATGCAAGCAAACGAATGGACGAGGGTGGCTACATCAATATACATTCAGGCCGTGATTCACGTGACATCGGAAACCATCACCGCCACTAAAGAGAGTTATCAGATAATGCTTTCCAACACATGACAGAGATTCTCCATCATACCATGATCGAATTATGTCACCGAGTCTCATGTATCCGCTCCGGGTTTCCCTTGATCGTACAGTAAGGGGTTCCGTAGGGGCCGTCATGGGGCAATCAAAGTATGGTCGATATATTATTGGACTCTGTATTCGATGGAAAACTATGCCCCAGGAGTCATACTATTCGGTTCAGATTCCACGATCATCAAGTTTATACATTTGTATCGTATCTCACTAACCGTGCACATTCTCAAGCCGCAATCCATCGCTGAGCGAAGTCCTTTCATTCCCATAATCCATCTGGGAATCCTCCGCCAACACCTTTTCCATCCCATAAATTCCTTCTCGAAGGTATTGACCCTGCAATGCTTAGTTTCCCATCCTACCCAAGAACGCCAAGCTCATTAGTGCATCTGTATGGCCCTTTATACTCTGTGAAATGAACCCGCATGACAAAAATGCCAAGCAATCAAAATGCGCCGGCTGTGGTGAGCGTTTGCTTGGTATGTGCCTGTACGTTGAAGATCATCTTCTCCTTGTTGATGTCCTCCTCTTCTTTGCTTTACTCGCTCTGGTCTTGCCACCCGCGGGTTCTACCTCCTCCTTCATATCTGCCTCAACTGTGGCAGTTGCTGCAGCGTGGTCAACATCCATACTCAAGCCTTTGAACTCTTCGTCATCTAAATCTGTAAGGTCCTCGCTGAGCATGCTGATGGCATCTCTCCCGGCCCAGCGCTCGTCAAGAACAGATGTTCCCTTGGGGTCATGACCCTTGAGGTACCAAAGTATCCCTCCATCTGTGAGAGGATCCGTGGGCTCCAATCCAAGACTGCCGTTAGATTGTGGCGGTGTGGGAGGCCCCAGTTGTGCCGGCTGAGGCTTCGACATATAACCATCTGTGTCGGGGGGTATATTGGATGAGTTGACAGTGTTGTGGAGAGACTCGTGTCTTCCGACAGCCCCCGCTTCTGCAAGATTAGATGTATCGACATCAATATTAGTGCTGACCTCAATGTTTCCATTGTCTGAAGTAGTGTCCATCGCATCTCCACCCTCGGTGGAACTGGCCTTAACAGTAATTTGAAGCTCGGCATCAACCATAATAGTGTCGTTGACTTCATCACTGAGGTCAGTTGGTTTGTCTTGGCTCGTCACAGTCAGTGGTCGGACGTCCACGCTTCTGTCAATGATGTTCTCTAACTCCTTCTTCAAGCTCTCGAAAGGCTTTTGGGAGATCTCCGACTCGATTCGCAAGGCTGTCTCGAGGTGTGGCTGAATAGCCTTCAATATGCGTTTTCCCAATTTTCGGCGCTCTCGTATATCCGAGAATATGGTTTTAGCAGGCGGTGCGTCGACAGCTTCAGTTTGAGTTGCAGCCGTAGATGACTCAGGCGGTGCTGTAGAAATGCCAGTACTGATTACATCGCAAAGATCTAAAGCAAAGGACATGACTGTCACATAAAAGCGGGCATGAACGCGGCTTTGAAGCTTGTCAAGATCGTCCTTGAAGAGATCCTTATCAAGTCTGAAAGAATTAGTCCAAGTCAAGGTCAGCGGAACAATACATGCACTTACGATATTGCCCTGTCAACAGCAGGGTTGAGAAGTTTCGCGACAGGGAAGTAACACTCATCCACAAATTCTTGTTCAAGTTCACCAGCGGCAACCTTGATCTGCTCCCGTTCCACAAGCTCGGCTGCAAGATCTTTAAGCTGCTCAAGCTCAACAATCAAATTCTCAGCGAATTCGATGCGTCTAGCAAGCCTGATCTTTCCACTCGGTCCCATAGCTGCGAAGTCACGTCGCGTAAGCTCCATCGAGGAAAAGGACTCCATCTGAAGCTGCAGGCGCTTTAGAAGTGCTGCTCCTCGACGATTCTCACGCTTCAGGGTCCAGTAGCGGCATGCCTGGCTCAAGAACTCCTTCCGTTTGGGAAATGCGAATCTTTGGATCGAAGCATCCACAACTTCAAACACGACCTGCGGTATAATAGGTGCACCTGCAGGAGTTTTCCAGACGCTCTTTGGATTCTGGCCTCTCTTTTTGTCACCAACCGCTGCAGACTTTGTCCCAGTAAGCTGTGTTTCATCCGATGGCTGTTCCGAAAGGGCATTGCGCTGCTGCTCTGCAATAGCATTCGCAACAGCGGTGTTATCAGCCCAGATACGGTTCCTCATAGTTCTCTTATAGAATTTCTTGGCTGCCTTTGTGGCCTGTTGAACACTATGCTCTTGCACATAGTCAGGGGGGCAATGCTTGTCACAGAAGGCCTTGAGCACCATGCCGCCATCCAACACAGCCAGAGCACCCTGGCTAGTCTTCATCTTAAGAAACAGCCGGGATCTCCGCGCACAGGTGACATGAAATGCTTGATAGCAGTTCTTGTTTCCGCATTGTATACATGCGCCCATTCGCTGTCGACAAATGTAACACGTCAATTTCCAACGGTTTTTCGGCACCTTTTCTACGTCCATGACTGGTTCCATAAACGTGTGGTTACCCAAGGAAACCTCAGGAATCCACATTGCGCAAAGCAGATGTGCCCACTTTGAGGAATTGGTTTGCTTGAACGCACCGTCGGTATTGGGGCAGAAGATGCAAGTCTGCTTTGGGTCAGTACGGTAACTCGAGAAAGTGTTCGGAGCTACACTTACGGGAACGGAAGGCCCGCAGAGCTGGCATTTGCGGCAGAGCCACTGGCCTTCTGGGATAAATGGGACACCATAACATTCTTGATGAACTGCGAGGTTGCAGCCATCACAGAACACAATCGCGTTGGTGTTTTCGCAATCGCCGTCGTCGCAAATGGCGCATTTTGAGTCAGGCTCTTCACCCCCTTGCGGCTCACCATTTACAGCGGCGGCAGAGCTTGATCGTGGACGATGTGTTTGTGGAGGCTTCGGGTTCGGTTTTGGAATTCTCTTCTCAAGCACATGCCACTCCTTTTCGATCTTTGTCATAGTGATTTCGAAAATTTCTCGGGTTATAGCTGGAACGTTGTTTTGCTTGCGGTGGGTATTGTATCGCGCAAGCCAAATATCGTCTTGTTCATCCATATCATATTCGACACGACCGATTCGGGTACGGTGAACCAGCCCGTCAGATGCTGCCATAGCAGCATCGGTCAATTCTGCGTCATCTTCCATGGTAAGATCAGAAGACTTGATCAAAGCTTGCTCAGGGCGCAGGTAGTGATCACTCTCCTGATAGCCGACATTACTCATTGACTTGTCGACAAAGCGAGCCTGACCAAAGGTTTTGCTCTCATATAATTCAATGCTGTTAGTTTTGCGGTATGACGGTAATTTAAGATCCAGTTTCTCTTTCGGCGTCTGGTTCTGGATGGGTAGGATTTTAGGTGTTTTCGGTGTTGTGAGAAAGTCCAGGGGCTTGCTGCTGTAAAAGCTGACCACATCTCGGATCGGTCGACGAGGGCGCCGTAAAGGCGTTTCGCTGAAAACATCGGCTACATTCGAGTCTGAGCGACCTTGAGGATTTGGTGTGTTTCCAGTTGATGCGGGGTTCAGTTGTCTCGATGGGGTTCGGGTTTCGTCCAAAGGTGTTCCGAATACCTGAACCACTGATAAATCTGGTTGTTCTCGAGTTGTACCATCAACTTGTTCAGATGGCAGGACCATGAATGTAGCATCAATATCTAGGTTAGGGTGGAAGTCCTCCCAGCTGCGCTCCTCGCGGGGCTTGTAATCTTCAGCGTGCTTCACAGCAGTCGCCATAGCTGCCGCTGAAACCCATTGCATTTCCTCTAAGCCGTCATTGCCAGCAGCTCGCGTGCGAGCGCCTCTTTCTCGTCGAGGCATTATGGATGGAGAAGGGCCATTGATAGCCTCGCGCGCAGCTGCTCTTGACCTCGATACTGTTGAAGGCCCAGTGGTATTCGGCGTGGTGAGCAAGTCAGCATCAGCGAAGCGACCACCACCACCGGCTCCTCCTGGAATATATCGACGTCGTTTCGGCGGTGGTTCAGTTGCGGAGGCTGCCGCGAGGGCTGCTCTTGCAGCACGAGCAGCATTGGTCGAACCCGGAGGACGACCTCGACGTCTTCCGGTAACGGGTCGCCTGGGAGTCGGAGATGCCGGAGCCATCTTGAGCGAGACTAATGGCGATGTAAACTTGAGGATCGGAGCGTCGCTGGCGCAAGCTTGAGATGGATAATCGCGTCAAGGGGGAGGTGGTGCGCAGGCTTGGTCCAAAGCTTGGCGATTTCACCAATCATTTGAAAGGCGCCATACACACCAGGAGAGCTTTATTTACTATTTCGTAGGATTGATGGTCAAAGGAAGACTTGTTCAGTGAACAAATTGATGAAACTCGCGACTGCAGCGGAGGTGATGTTCTTCCTCGGGCAAGGAACGCGTGAAGTTGGCGTGCACGGTCCCCGTTTAGTCAGCGGCATCCGGGGTGAAGGCTGACATAAAAAGGTCACCAGACTCTAAGATATTTTCGGGGCAGTACAAGCGGCGAGTTGCTCAGATTAAACTTTCAGTAAGTGATGTTCCAACACCGTTACTTGTTTATGCAGCTCATCTGTCACTTTGTCTCTTTCCGGCTTAATAAGCTCATGGGCCGCATCTGCAACGTGGGGAAGCAAATCTAGCATTTTGATAGAATTGCTTGATCAGATCTGACACGACTCATTGTACCTGGCATTGCTGCCCTCCAGTGACGCAGGATCTCTCCGAGGAAGAAGCCCGTGTTTTTGACTACAAGTAATGCCATGATTTGTTTCCCCAGTTCGCAGATCATCGTTGCTTGCTGGCGCTTTCTACCTGATTACCTATTTAGCCAGGCCATCCGAAATCTCCTGACCTTGTGATAAGCATATGTATATTATCTGGTCCTAAGCTTGTCTGCACCTGCAACTGTTTGGCTGAGAACTTTCAAGGGGATCAGCCATCAGTTGGTAATGCATTGTCTCTCTCTTGCGCCCACCCGACCAGGGACTTGTTATTGATTCCAATCGTATTTAACGATTCTTTGGATATGACTCCTTGGCTCCGTAAATCATGGAAGAAATGCCTAAGCCAGATCTAGAGATCTGCCCAGGGGTTAACTTGTGATCATAGCTATCATATTCGCCCCTCATGCCCACTCTTGTTGACACTTTGACACATGTGTAAGCGAACTGGGTCGACAGTGCAACAGCTCATTACCGCAAGATGTCTAATTGTTGAAAACAATATTCATCACCTGGCGACGTCCATATCACCATATCTGCATCCCCGATAGCAATGCAGAAGCTAGATTTGAGCATCATAGAACTACTCCGACGCTTGAGGTGCATGAGAGCTTATCCATATTCACGATGGCCTCAGATCTAATGACCCTAGTACCTGTCCCTGGCCGCGGAACCATCCGCTTCGATTCACTCCGTTGCCTCGGCGGCCCCAGAACGGCACGACTTCCGGGCGGATCCAGGTGCTGGCGATTCTTCAGAGCGGTCAATGATTAACGATGTATCGTCAGTTGTGGTGTCGTTATATGGCTCTCGGTGACTCTGGGCTCAATAGCTTGCAACCATATAATGGTGACAGCATTGTAAAATGTCATCAAAAAAAGTACGGCATTTCCATGTCAGGTAATTCAAGTGGCTGTAGATGCATAGATAGGTACCTAACTTGATAGATAATCCATATCAAAGCCTCTGACCGCACCGGAACAACGTTATGTGCATCATCTTATGTGCCATTTCAGCATATGCCTTCGTTTCTCATGGGTTGCGGGAAGCATGAAGCGATAAGCTGAAAGGATAATCACTTGCGCTACCAATGCCAAAGGTCTGAGAGAAATACCATAAATAGATAGCCAGGACTTTACTACTAATCCATTAGCCACAGCCTGAAAATCTCCAATTCGATCGCTGGCACTACCTTCGTCGCCACCATGATACTGTCATGGCAACTGCGAATGCGAATGACCTCGAATCTGGGGTATTGACTCAGCCATCCAAAACTAGCTTCACCAATGGTGCCATCATCGCCAGAAATTCGATGTCGCACCTCGCCCAGGAATGATGACGCCCCCCTCATGGCTCAGATATTGGCCAAGCCTCAAACTTACCCCTCCAATCTCTCACTCAGCCCGCCCCTCCATCATCATCATCATCATCATCACCAACACAGGTTCTTATGTACCTTATACCAGCGGCTTAGCCAGCCCACCATCTCAATGTTCTATCTGTGTCAGGAACAAATCGTCCACAACCATCTGGTCATGTCTCTTTCAATACTCCTAATTCCAAGCCTCTTTGGTCCTTCTGCGACTTAAAGCATCAGGCTAAAGCCGGCTGACCTGGTCACGTCAACCAATAGTCTGGCTCGTCTCTTGGCTTCTTCCACGACAGCATCATCGGAGCACAAGAGGATCATTTCCCCCCAGTGGTCCATAAGCCACGACAAGTGACCCCTGAAACGATTCTTGTTGGCCGTGCGATCTGTGCACGTTCACAATAAGGATGTTCTGGGACAGTGGCAATCCATGATTATTAGGATGCCACGACAGTATTACAAGAGGACAACTAGAACCACCAAGGGTTTGAACAGATAAGGGATATCATGTATTACAACAATCTCCAATTCTTCAGCATAGCTGCCTCAGATCACATAACCTTCAAGCCAAGTGATGTCTTTTTTTCTTCGAACCGTACCGTAAAATCAAAATGCATATGGGCAAACGCCCTTGACCTTCCAACACCATGTCCAGACTCCTACGAGAAAGCAAAAAACAGTACATGTTCAATCTCATTTCGAATGAGAATAACAGGCATTCTTTAGATGAAACCCTCTCTCAATCAGAGGCCGCTGAAAGATGTGATATCTCTAGAGCAAGGGTGAGAGAAACATGCAGGCTCCAGAAAGGAGAAGCAGCCATGAAAAGTAAAGATGAGTTCCTATACTCAAACAAATGCAGATGCGTCATCTGCCCAAAACGCCGCCTCGCTATGCTCCATGATATCGTTGCAAATGCCAATAAAAAGTAAAATACGAAGTGGTCGAGCTTGAATCTTCAGACTCAGCTCAACAGAAGAATTGAATCATACCGAGGAGTCCAGCATGCTCCCACAGTAGGGAGGGTATATGGGTATCATATGGATGTCGTCTTCCAAGTCTAACTCTGCTGGTATCGCATCTTCGATTTCAGCCCAAGGTCCGACCACTATGTATGGCTTGAGCCTGAGGGGCGTGGATAGGAGTGTGTGCTGTGCGCATGGCTGTACCGGATGGGACATTAGGTGTGGAAAAGTCTGCCGGGCGGCTGGGAGTCCAAGTCTCTTCGCTCAAGACAGAAAGGTAGCTATTGCCGACAGTATTCCGCAAGGCCTCAATCTTCTGACGGTATATTTCACCACCGGCATCCCAGTCCTGGGATTCCTTCCAAGTGGAAGCATCATCCTTAGATGAATAAGCAGCTGGGATGTCGGTGAAGATGTCCGTGTCGACTCGTGGTACTTCGGGTGAGCTGACAACTTGCGACTCGGTCGATGGTGTGGGCGGCGACAAAACCTGGCCTTCAAGTTGCTGGGATATCCGGTAGTTCCCGTCGTTAGTGAGCGGAGACTTGGGCTGCTTGCCAGCGGGCTTCGCTACTTGAACCTCGACTGGGGATGGGAAGGATGGGGTATCAGAAGTGGCCAGATCCACGATTCGCCTCTTCGGAGTTTTTCGCCGACGTGTCGAGCTGGTATTAATTTCACTCATGACAGCCTTAGGCGTAGGCCGTTCCTTTCGGAGGACAGCTGGCTCCTTGGGAGGGTTGAAAATAATGGCAGGCTTGCTGACATCAACAGTAGGCACCTCGGGAGCCTGTGGCTTGACGACAGGGATGTAGTCCGGGATAGGGGGGCGGTCAACCAGTGATCGTCTTTCAACGTAACTTGGACCACTGCCATCAATAATCACGTCATCAGTATAGCCTGGAGCTTTGCGGAAGAGATTAAAGATGGTGATGCGATAATCCTTGTGGGTTCGAGTAAAGGGATTGCCTTCAACCCAAATCTCGTGGATGTCGGGGATACCTGTCAATCTCGCCAATTCCATTGGGTCGACTAGACAGTTATCTCTCAAATCGAGTCTCTCAAGAGGGACCAACTTCTCAACGCCAGCAAGGCTCTGAAGCCTGTTTGCTCGAAGGTTGAGAGCTGTGATGGCAGGAAGAGGGTTGCGGGTCAAGGACTGGAGAGAGTCGATCATGCAGTGAGACAAGTTCAGAGCTCTAAGGGCCGTCAGAGTAGCCAGACTGTCCGGGACCTGGCTGAAGAGGTTGGAGGAAATATCCAGAGAGTAAAGTGTGTTGGATAGGGGTGCCAGACTATTCTGCGGAATGGAGGTCATGGAATTGTCAGCCAGACTCAGATGTCGCAAAAAGCGCCACTTTGAAGTGGGGAGGACGCCCATAGCAAGTAAGTTACCAGAGCTGCCTCGAGAATGGTGATGACCAGTCCAAGAATCGGACAGGCTGGAATGAGAACTGCCAGATCCCGATCGCCTCATGCGATGATGGTTACCTCGAACAGGATGTGATTGCGTTCGAGAGCTGGTAGGGCGCGGAGGTGAGTTGCTCCTGGGGCGAGAAGACTTGTGCACAGTTTGCGGGGTGTCATCTTGCTCATCATCCTTGCTCAAGGACTGCCTACGGCTGCTCTCTTCGATAGCATGTTCACTTGGGGTCAACGAACCGACCCGCATGTCGACGTGTGCACCAGGAGAGCTTGGAGCAGACACGGCTCGGTGAAGCTCAGGATGGGCAATATTACGACGAGGACTGCCGCTACCCGTCCAAACTGAAGTGGGCGAGGACTGGGATTTGGAAACTCGTCGACGGCGTTTGTCCATATCATCCAAGACGATGTCAATCAATATGTCCGCGGGGTCCTCAATACCGGCACGTTTCAGAGTAAGAGAACGCAGCTGATCAGCTAGACGGTCCCAGCCAAAAAATTGTCGGAAGTCGATGCTGCTAACTTCGAGAGCCTGCAGGTTCTTGAAAACGTATAGGGGTACAGCTGAATCGAATGGAAACTCTTCATAACCACGAATCAGGCGGGCACGCCAATCTGGAGCCAATCTCAAGCAAGGAATTTTGGTAAAAGCAGAATAGAGGTATTTCATGTCAGCTTCCAGAGCGGCTTTTTGGCGCTCGGTCCGAGCAGCGGATATGCTGGCTCCAATGCCAAAACTCGACCATAATGCAGACATGCCCGACATAACACTTCGTATACTCGAGACAGAGTGTATTGAATCAATATCCGAACCTTTGCTTCTCGATCGCTGGGTATTACTGAGGAAAGAAACATAGTTGGCGGAGGATGAACTGTCGTGGAGGTTTTCAAGCCGAACTTTCATAGGACCAACGTTGATGCCGAGTTCTTCGAAGCGGGAGAGTAGGTAAAATAGGTGATGAGGCGTGAGAGCCAATTTTACAGATTTGGCATTATGTGATGTGAAGTTTAAGGTTCCAAGCGACAATGCAGCTGCGAGCGAACTCGAGGTGGAAGCGGAGGTAGATGGTCGTTCGGGAAGCGAAGTGGAAGTTTGGGAGAGGAGGGTCGCTGAGCCTGTACTCTGAGATGGCTTATGACGGACTTGGCGGCGCAGTTGAAGAGCGTTGGCCAAAGCCTTCTCGTGCGTCCGAACATAGCCAGCAAGTTGCTATCATTGCCTATCAGTTAACGTGATCAACAACAATGCCAAATATGCTGAATGCCCACCTTTATGAATAGTTCTCCGTCTTCTGAGTCCATGATTATTGCCCACGACACATGAAACGGGATTCGACCCAAAAAAGATAAGGATATGTGGTTTGGAGGACAAAGAAGTGGAATCAGCAATGCCAAATGGAAAAGGCACCGCTTCTATTGTATCGAGGGACTGTAATGTCGACCTATTTCACGAACGAGTTAGTGGCTTGTCAAGCTTGAAAAGTTGGCCAAGTACAAAATGCAAAGCAGACGTGAGGCAATGGAAGACAATGCCGGTCTTCCTCGATCACTCGAAGTGAAATGTGAGCGAGGAGGAAGACAACAGTAAGTGGCGTGAAGGAGAAATGAGGTTTGTGTTTAGCATGAAGGCCAAATGATGATTGAGCACAGCCGCGTTCTTCACTAGTCGTAGGTAGCAATGCTAAGCGTGATCACTGTCGCAGTCTGGATGGTCACACGCATTTGAGAAATCGCTAGTGGCAGTAATCACGCAATGAGGCGGGAGACGACGGCCAAAGGAGCGGTTATAGAATCGATTTGGATGAAGACATGGAGTTTTGTCGTAAATTGTAGCAATGCACTAGAACGCGCGGATCGATGTAGATGCAAGCGTGCAGAAGGGGCCAGACGGGTCGGGTGGAGGGTTTCATGCAAGTATGGATGGAGTGATGGTTGTCTCAGGTAGGTAGGTACTTGCAATTGGTATGATGCAGAGGAAGATAGGCAACCGCGACGCATTTTCATCACCGTCACGTTTTCCTCTCCATCACTGTCGCAGGACAGCAGGAGAATTAAAACGCATAAGACCACTGAGCGAAATCAAGATGCAAATATCGGCACAATGGGAATGCGATCAAAAATAAAAAACCGGCACAGGAGCATCATGTACTCACCTCGTTTGATGTAGGAGAACCGGCCGCAAGCACAGCAGCAGCAGTCGAAATGGAATCCGGCGACCCAAAGACACACACGGGGTGATTATTGCGACTCGAGATATCCGAGTGCGAGTCCGATAACCTCCGAGGATTCGAAGGACCGACGAAATGGTCGAGGTTTGTAGAGGGAGGAAGGCGACGTGAACCCAAGAAAGTAAGAGGAGAAGCAGACGAAGGGGAGTCTAAGAACTAAGTACCTTGTAAGTCTGAAGTGTGGGTGCTGCGAAGAGACCCATAGAAACTAATAACAGGGGGGGTATCAGATGGGAATCTCGTCCTAACGACCTCGCCCGCCCACTGATTTTCGTTGCCAATTGAACGGGGCCGGGTTTTCAATTTCCATCACGACGGGAGGCTCACGCTCACCTCACCTCACAGGTTCACTCTCGGTAGCGTTAATAGCGGAGCGGATGGACATACTATGCTACGTACTCTGTACAGCGGGCAGCACAGCACACCCTTCGTCCACCACCCCAGGAGTCAGGACACCCTCTCGCAGGATGGGTTTGTCCTCTAACCACCCTGGTCGGTACCCTGGCTGGCTCGTACGGCGGCTGACTGGTTCAAGGGGCGCAAGTATCCCGGTTGATGTGGGCCATTGAGGTGGACGCTTGAATGGATCTTCTGCAACTTATCCCAGCGAGGGTCCAGGCCGGCGACGACGGATTCACATTCAGCAAAGAATCGCCCAGTAGCAGTTCCTGAAAGGTTTCTAGCATGCAGCGCTCTGGCACCTTGATCTCTTGCAGATTCATAGAGGGAGTGCATTATTCACAGGTATAGTCGCAGCACGCGCTGGTAGGTGAGGTCATCAGCGATCGATTTTGTGCATTGAAGTCTACGGACACGGCAGCGGTCGAAATGGAGAAAATAATACCGGTTACAACGCGAACGTCGATAACGACATCGACTAAAAAACGGCCGTGGCTTTCCTCTGCAACACCCTGTTTAGCTTCCCTCGCATCAATGTTCGCTCACCGTCCGTGCCTTTAGGGCCTCTGGCCTGTCTATAATGGTCTTTTCAGCCAATCCATTCCCTGTGCCACCACATATCAACTTCATCTCTTTTCTCCTCTAAAATTTTGCGCTCACTGACCTCAATTACGCATGTTCGCCTCCTTCATACTTGACAGGCTTCGTCGCCAAAGTCGATCAAGCTGAAAGACTTGTAGTTATATCATGTCCGACTTAACAGGCATCAAATTACAGCATGTCCGATCTTCAACAATGCGAGACTGGCCTCAGGTTTGGCTCAACCCCGCCACCTTCGTATTGGGGGGTCCTTTATAAGAGCTGAGCTAGATATCATTGAAGCCATCCCTCATCTGATACCTTACTCTAGCTGAGGTTCAGGAGTGGCTGAAGAAGATGGCTGGATAAGGACTGTCAGGTTGATGTTGTACCGGGCACGCCGCGAGCTCATGATATCTTGTGGTGAATGACAGAAGACAGCACGCATCACCGAGTCGCGCCGCCAAGTCTCCGGAGGTCTTAGTGGGGTTATCATTGGTGGGGGTGCTTGGCGTTTGACCAGGATAAGGGAGGACTTGGCTAGAGGCACAGGGACTCGGACGAATCACAAGCGGGAATCCGAGTGCTGCGCTTGAGATTGGTGATAACCGTTCCGCTGAAACCATTTCAGCGATAGTCGCAAGCCGCTTATTTCCTCTAGGGGAGGCTAGGGACGTTGCAGTATCGGGACTCCAGTCCCTGATGGGCTCTTAGTGCTGGACCTTCATTTCCAGCAGCCCGCCCGGACCAGTCCAGGCTTGAATCCCTTCAGCAGTAAACAAACCACCATGATAATAATATTACGACGATACAAGAGAGACACTGGCCAGTACGGTCAGCATAAAGATTGAGGACGTGCACGAGCATCAGCCACTGCTTGTGCCCAGCGTTCCATACCAAAGACCAATGTCTCACGGACCATGGCCATGGGCATTGACCACCAGGCTCAGCAACACCATGATTTTGTGTTGTTTTCGTTGTTTGTTTACTTAGCGACGGGCTCACCGTCCTCCAGCACAGCTTGTGTTCATATCGGCGGTACCCCTCAAATCGACATACAAAGTATTACCTTAGAAAGAGATGAGAAAGCCGCAAGATAAGCAGAAACTTCATAATACACTACGAAGTACTGCACTTTTCGTTTTCTCTTTGTAACATCGCATCACGGTTCCTTGACAACCGAAATCTTAGGGCTCCCTGCCAGTGGAGCACTGGCATTTGATAGAGACGATGCATCGAGCATCTGGAGAAGAATGACATGCAGCGCTTGATTACAGTGATTCGCGTGTTTCTCTCTGGTCTCTGGTCTGGTTGATATAAGACATCGCTGAAAAACCGCCATGTCTACCGGGCTCCTTAATAAGCAAGAGTCCCGATATCGATATATATTTACGGGGTCGCTGTTGCAACAAGCGAGCAATGTTGCTGGCGAATGTAACTTTTACATTGTACAAGGAGCAATATAGCAACATATCGTCCATACATAATAGCATTGAATGGATCTCGCAATGATTAGCCACTCGTTCAGAATGCTGTCAACTTCAAACACCGGAAACCATGATGATCAACCACCCACACCACCGAGCGACTCGACCATTCCATGGCTTCATCATTTCTTGATTCAGTAGCTATCAGCAGCACTATCACACGCAACATCAACACCGAACCCACCTGCAACCCAACGCGTCACGGGCAGATGGTTGTCACGAGTATCGATGGCATATCTAAGACACGGCCGTCACGCAGCACAGCTATGCGCTGCCACGAGACCTCGGACTACATTCTGGATAGTTTCCTAAATATCTTATGCTTCTACCACGCGCATCTGCGTCTTGAGGTTTAAGCATGCGGGAACGAACGCTTTCTCTCTGTCAACACGGTTCCTCTGCCACCAAATCACCCCATGTTTCTCTTCATTTGCGGTTGATCTGTCGAGGTTATGGTCCTCTGCGTCTCTGCTGCGCCTTTGAAGCTGGCGGAACCTCTGGCCATTTCATATTCTCTTGGTGTTTTCGCTGCGGTTATATCATACCTCCACTAAAACCCATCAACATCATTCTCTGATTGGGAATCGAATGTCATCTTGCTTGAAGGGCCTCGAGAGTGCAGAGGAAGCGGTTAAAAGTTTTATCTTACCCCCTGGCTCGTGATAAGGGACCTCAGTAAAGTTAGAAAAAGTAAAAAAGGCAGTATAAGACTTCCTAACCTATAGACCTTCTATAACCCTTCTATAAGCTATTAAGTGATTTTTTTAAGTTTCTAATAATCTAGTAGATCTTTTAATTATAGCTTTAAATATAGATATTATAACTTATACTTTTATTATTTCCC
>VYWZ01000483.1:0-14328 GCA_008711595.1 Fusarium xyrophilum | reverse complement strand
TTAATGGACAATTGCTGAAATCGACGAAATCACGGATCAACGACCCTTAAGGGATATATAGTTGAATATGCCGTCTTATTACGCGATGTATAATGAAACTCGAAAGCGACCGGCTTGGACTTCCAACTCCCATCACCCGTTTCCAAATGCTACATACAATCTATCCAATAACGCAACACCACAATGCAAATTACAATATGCAATGGATCCTCGACTAACACATGGTTATAGCAAGTCTTGCGGCCGTCAAACCTCTGAAACTCATGCTCACACACCTATACACCAACTATACATGAGTCAAAGACTCAAAAGCCAACCACTGTTCCCTTCTCGTCACAGTATCCTGGATGCTTAGGTTCCGCAGTGGCCCAACTCATTGCAGTAAGTGTGGTAGCGTATGCCATTGCGATGAATCCAAAGATGCAGAGTAGGATGTCGGCCACCTTCCAAAACTTCGTGCGGGCAATCGCCTTGTAATGAAGCATAGGCTAGAAGAAGCAGTCAGTATTATAGATCGAATCTTTTGACATTTTCAGCTTACAGGGTAGATGAAGACAAGTGGAATGCAGGCAAAGTTACCAACGAGAGCAACAAACTTGTCCAGATGGTCGGCACCGAGCCAAGCAATGGCCGCACAAAGCATCACCACGAAGAAACGGAAGACATTCTTCTGCCACTTGACCCAAGGGTTATACTTGCCACTGCGGGTGAAAAGCTCTGTTTCAGCGATACGGATGGCAGGGAAGATTTGCAATGGTGTAGAGAGCAAAATGGCAACAGAGTACAAGAACTGAACTCCGTTGACCATCCTGTTGTCCTGAGGCAAGTTGAGCAAGACAACAGTTTCCGTATGAGAACCGTAGGCAGCATAAGAGATGGCACCCATGCCAATGAAGAGGACTGTGATGATAATCATAACGATAAGAAGAACCCGAGGAAACTTTTGAGGGTGTCTCATCGACTCCTGAACAGGAATGATGAGACCAATGCCTTCGAAGGTGAAAATCGCAGTTCCGATGAACAAGGTCCAGTCCTTCCTGTTGAACATGATGATATCGGAGATGCCGTTCGCGTTGAGAGTCAGAATATCGTAGTACAGGAGGTAAGCCAGGCCAATCAGAATGAAGGCATCCGCGACCAGAGCAGTAAATGCTAGCTTTCCAATATCTCGTAGAAGAGCAAATGGCAGGAAGATGAGCATCTGGATAAGAATGAGCCATTGAATACTGATCGAGGACTTGCAGTCGGAAACAGCCCTGACAAAGGCCTGCAGATTAGCGGCAGTGAACACGGTGTAAGCGGCAACGAAACCGATCTGGCTGATGACGATAGAAGCCAAAATAAGGGTGCGCATATGCTTGCCGTAAAGTGCACCGCCCAAATCACCAAAAGAGCCTCCAACCTTGAGCTGCGTTTGTACGAGAAGCACAAAGCAGTAATAGCTCACAGCGGCAACGCCAAAGAGGATTAGGTTGCTGAAGAGCATACCTCCGTTGAGATAGGCTCGCGGAAGGAAGAGGACACCGGTGCCGACGAAGGACTTGAGAAGCAGCAAGGCCGCGTTCATGGGACTATTGTTTCCAGTGCCACCACGGACCTTGCGCTTGCGTCTGCGTCTTGAAGGTGTCAACAAGGCGCTGTCCTCCATAGGCTCCCGCTCGTCGTCCGAGTTGTACTCGTCTGTGTCTTCTCCGGATGAGAAGTACTCGTTCGGTCCCAAGTCTTCGTCATCCTCCTCCAGTTCCTCACCAGCGAAGTGGCCGTAAATCGTCAAGAATTCGAGGAAGCTCGAGGTAAACAATCTCTGCTGGCCCGGCGCAGGAGAGGCGTGGCCGTCCTCAGGATGACCTTGAGGACCAGGGCTTTGGACGCTACGACGGAGATGGTTTCTTCGGAAGCCACCGGGCACCTTTATCGAGTTGATGTCAAGTACCTCGGCCTCGGGTTCAGGTCGTCCCAAATCGAAACTCTTGCTGCGGTTGTACTTTGCTCTCGCTTCTGCCTGTTCGGTCCACTTGTAGATACCCCGAGTCACATCACCTCCCTGCAACTTCAGGCTGGAGAACTCGTCCTCGCCCAGTCCGGCACCGCCGATTTCGGCTGGTTGCTTGCCCTTCGAATTACCTTGGATTGATGACTCTTCTGAGCCTGGGTTTTCATCCGAGGGTCGGACTAGATGACGCTTGACAATCTCAGGATCCTCGTAAGGTGCACTGGTGCCCAGCGCATTTTGTGACCGTGAATTGAAAGAGCCATAGTTGGTCGGTGTCCCCGAATTTCGACCGCCGAGCAGAGGAGACTGTGAGCGAATCGGGGGAGTAGCAACGCGAGCTGCAGGAGTGCCATGTCGGGGAGGAGACTGGCCTAGAGAATTGGAGAGTGCAGCGGCGAGAGCCGATACACCAGGTCCTTGGGCGCTAGTCCCGCTTCCAGGCAACCGGGACAAATCCTCGAGATTCTCGGCACGTGGAGCTGCATCAGGTCGTGGCGAGCCTCCTCTAGGAGGTGTAGTTCCAAGTAGTTGTGACGGGACGGGAGAAGCAAGACGCGCTGTCAAATCAGCTCGAGGCACGGAAGCGGAAATCGATCGAGGTCGGAAGCTCGAGGGCGAAGCAGACCTAGAGGGCTGTTCAGATGGGATTCTCGAAGGAGAAGCCATTTTTCAATCCGATCGAATGTGTGACAAGCCTTATCGCATAGTCTGTGAGCGGTGTTGACAGCAGTTTTGAGTCGCGAACAGCGGTAATGACGCAGCAGGCAGATGGATGGATGACTGGCGGGATGCCCAGCAACGCTGATAAGACAGTCGGAGAACCAAAGAAGTCAACAAGAAGAATGACGACAAAGAATGATGACCAAAGATAGCCTCGGGAACAAAGGTTATATGGATATGTCACGCTTGATTGGGTGACAGAGTCAATTGAGAGGGGATAGGATTTTCTTGTTGGAGTGAAGAGAGGAAGCGTGAGATAAGGGCTTAGCCAAGCCGTAGCATTGGATACAGGCTACAGGCTACAGGCTCCAGGCTCCAGGCTGCCTATGCCCAGGCTGGTAGTTGCCCTGAACAGTGAAGCTCAGACGCAGGGAAGCCCAGTCTCTGACCTACTGAGTAAGGGCAGCTGCCGAGCCGAGCTAGGCTAATAGTGGAGGTAATGGTTGAAGACTCCACGCGTTGAAAAGGTAAATACTTTGCAATAATGATGGCTACAATTTTATAGAGGGGGCCTCGCAAATCATTTACATTAATTAACACACAACTAGACATGGTAAAGTGTTTGTACCAAGTAGTCGGCTTATGTAAGCTGTGATGAGTGTCTAATCACTCGCCCCGAGTCTGAATTGGACATCATATCATGGCTTCCGTGTCTGCCGTCGAGTATTCCAGGTATGGACTCATCCAGAGCCAGCGGATATCGGCAAGTAATAAAATAAGAAAATGCTTTGAAGGGAAATCCAACCGTTTTGCCTGCAACCATGTCTCTAGGGTTGCACTGGACCTATCAAATCGGGGTTTGTAATATTGGCCGAGTCAAATACCTTGGGGACGTTGATGAGTCGTTAACGTTTCAGAAGGATTTGTTTACGAGTGTTGATCTCTTCTTATCCGCATATGTTTTATTGCGGCACAACATGCCTATCATGGCCACTAATTCCGATACTAGTTGTCCTCTGTTTGGAGCATCTACGGTGAAGCCACGTTTCTGAAAACACTGAACAATAAAATCGAACTCTATCAACCCTACGGATATTACACGAATCTGTTCAATCTTGGCTGTGCGGCCCCACAGGAATAATCATCGATGTGCATTAATTACCCGTCACTGGGTGCGATGAAGCGGGCACGTTTATGCTGTCACGCGCAGTGGGGGCGTCACGACCTTCAAGAGTCGAGTCAGATGAATGAGGCGCATGTCGACGTGTGAATAGATATTTCTATATCTCTCACATCAGAGATCTCGATCTTTCTGGTCTCGATCTTTCTGGTCTTGGTCTTTGTGTTTTACTCTGTAGCATCAGGCCTCGTCTTTTCTCTCTGGCCATGCCGTATTCAAAACCTCGGCAACAAAAGCACCGGCGGAAGCTTGAATTTCAGAGTGGATTTCCTCTGCGCGGCCTACGTCATTTGGTAGCGCCTATCGCGATACGAAGCTGCACCTTGTGGTTCATTATGAGCACCAGCATAAGAAGTCACGCCAGCTTCCGGGAGCAACAAACCTCGAGACCTTGACCATGACAGATAATAAGACTTTGGTAAGTTCTCAATAACCTAAGGAGAGCTCTTGGATAGTTTATTTTGTCATTTAGGATCAAAGTCCCAAGTTTTGTTACTTCCCATGCCAGGTCTTGCACATGATCCGACTTCCCCACAGACAGAGTCGCAAGGACGACCATCACGGTGATACCTTGAGCTCCAGAGAGATAGCTCTGAGCAACACTACTGGATTCTACTGGCCTCCAGCTGCTGAAATGCATGTTTTAGCGGTGAATGTCTAGCACCCTTGGACCCTTGAAACCACTCTAAACACCGACACTAGCAGCACCATAGTTAGTCCCCTGCTGACCCGTCCAACGTTAGTTCCTCCATACTTCCATACATTTCCTGCTGTAACTGCGATGGAGGCCCGAGAATGCCCTCCCTTGAGGCTATTGCGGCGTCCTTGATTGGTGATGATCTCTAAACCAACATGGACGTTTTTGCCCGGATTGTCGAACAACTGCCCTTGTACTCCGTATTATCCACTCACAACCACACTAAGCATACCTACCCAATATGCAGCACGCGGGAGGCTTCGGCTTGGAATTCTCTTGGCAAGCATAGGATTGACGACCGATTACCCAATTGCTGAGTGGTCCTCGAGCGATAGAACACACCATAACATCATTGCTTCCCGGGCCTCTCCCCTCTTTCAGAAGCCTCATTCTTCTGTGCTTTGTTCCACCGCGGTTCTTCACCGTCTCATACTTGCTCATGTGGGCCAGTGCTCGCTACTACTTGAACCCCTCTCGTCTGGCTCACGACTGGCTGACTGAATGCCCTACTCTGCTCTCTGGACTTCATCATGACAACACCTCAACGGTCAGATCGCAAGGGAGTTGGCAATGGGGAAGAACGACATCGAAATAGCGTAGCCGAGTCCCATGGCGGACGAGGATCGGTATCAGTCACCATGGAGCCACGGCACAACAAGTTGGGCAGCATCTCGGGTGTCTACATCCCTGTTTTTCTCAATATCATGAGTATTCTCATGTTTTTGCGATTCGGTCAAATCATTGGGAAAGTCGGCTTCGTGGGCATCCTCGGTAAGCTTTTCTCGCATATGAGGCCTTAAACGTTTGAACCTTAACAAAGACTCCAGGACTTCTAGTCACAGCTTACTCCATCGACTTATTGACAACGCTTTCTCTATCAGCCATCGCATCCAATGGAGAAGTCAAGGGCGGTGGTGCATACTACCTTATCTCACGGTCTCTGGGACCCGAGTTTGGTGGTTCCATCGGAATCCTCTTCTATCTTGCTCAAGTTCTCAATGCAAGCATGAACGTTGTTGGTCTTATTGACTGTGTTAGACTGAATCTCGGCGCGGCTTTCCCCTCAGGTTACTGGACTGGCTATGGCCTCCAAACAGCTGCTCTGCTGCTTTGTACTGGTCTTTGTTTCCTAGGATCTGCAACTTTTTCGAGAGCCTCCCATGCTCTGCTTGCCATCCTGAGCTTGGCCATTGTCAGCATCCCAGTCTCTGCTATCTTCAAGGCTCCCTTCCATGATAGGGATCTCGGGATTCATTTCACCGGACCCAGTCTTGATACCCTGACCGACAACTTCCTTCCTCACAGCGGCCCTCAATTTAAAGGCCTCGAAACGTTTCGTGATCTGTTTGGCATTCTCTTTCCGTACGACCCTCATGCCAACCTGTGCGTGTATAACAAGCTCGTACTGACAACAAGACAGTGCTACCTCGGGGATCTTCGCGGGTGCATCCATGTCTGGAGACCTAAAAGATCCAAGCAGATCGATTCCTCATGGAACGCTCTGGGCAATGTTGATAACCTTTATCATTTACTTTGTCGTAATCCTTTCACTGGCTGCGAGCACAACTCACGCATCTTTCCTGGCCAACGACAATGTCATCCCTCTCGTCAACCTCTCCCAACCTGTCATCCTCGCTGGTGAATGTGCAGTCACCTTCTTCTCCGCTCTTATGGGCCTCATGGGTGCCTCCAAGCTGTTCCAAGCTTTTGCAAGGGATAAGCTTCTTCCAGGCCTTGGCTTCTTCAGCAAGGGCACGAAACATGGTGACGAACCGATTTACGCTTTGCTTCTGACTTATGTCATTGCACAATTGGCTCTTTTCGCCGATCTCAACCAGATCGCTACCTTTATCTCTATGGGATATCAGATGACTTTCTTCGTCATGAATTTGGCTTGCTTCCTTCTCAAAGTCGGGTCAGCCCCTAACTTCAGGCCAAGCTTCAAGTTCTTCACCTGGCAAACTGCTTTCCTTGCCGGCATCTTGTCAGGCTTTGCTATGTTCTTCATCGATGAGACCTATGCTGCTATTGCCGTCACAGTGCTTGTGTTGCTGTTCCTCCTCATTCATTACCTTAGCCCTCCCAAGCACTGGGGTGATGTCAGCCAAAACTTGATCTATCATCAAGTAAGGAAGTATTTGCTACGCCTGAGACCAGAACACATCAAGTTCTGGAGACCGCATATCATACTACTCATCAACAACCCTCGCAGACAGACCAGATTGATCCAATTTTGTAACTCACTCAAAAAGGGGTCGCTTTACATTCTTGGCCATGTCATCGTGACCGACGACTTCAACTCAGGGGTTCATGAAGCTCGGCTTCAACAACATGCATGGACAAAATACATCAACGAGTTCTCCAAGATCAAGGCTTTTGTGCAGCTGACGATGTCACCCACCATCACTTGGGGAATCCGCAATCTGATACTATCAGCCGGCCTCGGTGGAATGCGTCCCAACATTGCTGTGCTTGGGTTTTACAACATGGAGGAACTGCGAAAATCGAATCCGAAGCTCCGCGTACCTGATGTTCCCGTATCTTTGTCTAGTCAGATGCGACGGCCCGCTAGGTCAAATGGCAAAGCTCCCGAAAGACCTCGAAGGCGACGGGGTGACACGTCAGCAAGACTCATGGAGGGCATCCTACCAACGGACGTTATTCGTACCGAGAATATGATGTCTCCAAAAGAGTATCTGACCATACTAGAGGACCTTGCGTTGAGATATCGACTTAACATTGCAGTGGGGTGTGGCTTTGAATCACTTGAGACACCAAGAAAGGACGGAACCAACACCAAAAAGTACATGGACCTGTGGCCCATCCAGATGTCGGCCGAGGTTACTTCTGATGGAAAGAGTTTGCTGACCACCAACTTTGATACATGTAAGGCCAATCTCTTCTGAAGACGGCACAAGCTAACATTTGTAGACACACTCATTTTGCAGCTCGGGCATATTCTTCACAGTGTGCAACTCTGGAAGCATGTTTACACGCTTCGGGTCATGGTGTTTGTGGAATATGAGAGTGAGGTCAACGAAGAGCATGCTCGAGTTCTGGCACTTCTTGAAAAATTAAGAATCGACGCAGAGGTCAAAGTATTTTGCTTGGCATCGGGCAGTCTAAATACTTACGATCTCATCGTCAATGGAATAGGCAGCGATATCGATTGGGAGATCGTCGTCAACGATACACTCCGCAACGAGGAATGGTGGGATGATGTTCAGATGTTCCGAGGCCGATCAGACAGCATGACTTCTACTCAAGAGCTGGATCAGCTGGAGCACATATATGATACGATATCTGGAAGGCCCGGTTTGTATAACCCTCATGAGGAAATATACGATCGTCGACGTGCTAGCACGACGGATGTTCCCGAATTACCAAGACGGCCGGCTATTCGGATGCTTTCAAAGATGGGGGTTAGTATGGGAATTCACACACACCATCTCCCAGACGGTGCGCTAGATGAAACGGATAACGAGGAAGACGAGGCAGAAGACTCGCAAGCAGAACTTCTCGATGACGAAGAAATGGGGTACAGTTCTATACCAGACCGTGAGTCGATTGACGAAACAAACATCGGCCCGAGTGATGCAGCTCGCCAGCCATTGTTGGCAGGTGGAGGTTCTCATGATGGGGATGGCAGAGTGCGTGGTGACTTCTGGGAAAGCTTTGGCCGAAGGTCCAAATACGACACAGTCGGAGATGCGGTCGGAACAAGTACGTCGTACGGTACAATGTCATCTTCTGCGACAGTAAAGGGAGTTGGCGCTGGCGTTGGTGGAGTCCAGACATCACAGTCGGCGTCAGCATCAGCCTCCCAAGTTGCACCAGAATCATCAGCAACACAGACGAACCAACAAGCACATGGAGGCAGCACAGACTCTGCCTCGGAAGAGTTTCCTCCTCTTGTCCCGCGAGACTCGCTAGGACCCTCGGCAGCCTTCAGTCGTGTGCGCCCTCCAAGCCCTGCGAGAGAGGACACCGTACGGCCGTATCGCAGCGGTGCATCAACACCAGGAAGGCCCAATCTTTCCAGGCAGTCTTCGGCCGTGAAGTTCTCCAGCCGCCCGGTCCCGGAAACAAAGATCGTGGCCTCGGAAGCAGAGGGGTCCACGATAAGCTTTGCGCCGCCCTCTAGCACCGAATCTGAGACTCCCAAGGCCGGACCGTGTCGACCGAGTTGTTCGCGGCAGTCGTCACTAGGAAAGTTCCCGAATAGATCCCGGTCTAGCGGTCAAGTGTTGGCCGGCGAGGAGAGCAGAAAAGTCAGTTTCGCGGAACAGTCTGACTGCGAGCCATACTCAACGCATCACTCTCGATTCCATCCGCGGCGGCATTCTCGAGGATCTACACAAGGAGGGGGCGACTCCTATGACCAGATTCCGGAGATGCTCGAAAGATACAGATCAAGGTCACATCTAGATCTAGAGGAGGAAGGTCGAAATTCGGGTTACACGCCGCAGGGATTGGAGCTCTCTTTCAACGAGCTTCCAAGTAGAGCACAGCATCTCGTTGTCAACGAATTGATGCGACAGCATTCCAAGGAGACTGCTGTTCTTCTCAGCACGCTGCCAATTCCTTCGGAGGGCACTTGCTTGGATGAAGCTTCTACTATACAGTATCTGTCTGACGTGGAAGTTCTGTGCAATGAGCTGCCACCAACGCTGTTGGTTCTTAGCAACAATATGACAGTGACTGTCAACCTATAGTTCGATCGCTTAATCAAACAATCAATGAGTCAATCAATTACAAAGCCGCAATATTCCCATGATTGACAGCTAGCATGGATGACCCATGTAGAGAGGGCCTAAGAATTGACTGCCACACTTGGTTGACGACATGCAAGGTCTCTGGAAGATAAAAGATGGCGTAAGCCGAGTGAGTCATGACCAACAAAGGACGGCAATGGTTACTAGCCAGGAAAACAGCCTTGCAACGACCATGTCAGGCGCAGGAACCGAGGAACGGGACAAGGTCGTCGTGTGAGCTAACAGCTGAACCAGTCTGTCGATATAGTTTTTGTGAACTCTTGTACGAGGTTTTGGACCTCGGGGGCAAGATTGGCTGGAATGGTCTCTGAGGTTCTGGACATATCGGGTAGTGAGTGGAGAGGATAGGCGGTCTTTTGGTGGCTTGCGGCCATGAATCATTCATTGTGTGCCTGTGTCTTTATGCTCGGGCTCTCTTGCGGCCCATCTCTGGGGCAATCAATGGTTGGTGATGCTAAGATTGGAGCACTTTTGGTGTTACAGAGTACCCAAGCTGCATTGCTGCATTGCATTCTTGGGAGACAAACTCTCCTCTTTGTACCTTTCCCGTCCCTGGGCCGTGTGCCGTGTGACTGAGCCTGACACCACACCACCTTTGACGCCTTGGAGCGTCCTATTAGTTAACTACTGCAGAGGCCAAAAGGTTGAGCTGGCCCCGCACAATGACACTACCTGGTGTCATCGGGACCTCCGAGCCGCCATGGTCGACAAGAGGCGCATACTAGGAGGGTGACTAGGCCATCTAACAAGGTTTGGATTTCTCTTTACCACGATAAACTCTATTCCGTCTCCCGAGCCAAGTCCAGTTCAGTTCCGCTCTGTTCCCCAGAGCTCTGTACCCACTGAAGATATCCTGGGATGACCATTCTGCTGAAATCAGGTTTTCTGGGAAACTCTCCTTCCTGGCCTGTGAGACATTGTGCTCCGAGTCAGGCTGCTCTATCTCTTCTTCACCAAGCCAACCTCTTCACCATGCCTTCTTGGACTTCCAACAACGACGATAAGATGAGCAGCTGGCGGGACCAGCTCTCGCCCCGAAACCTGAGTTTTCGGGGATTTAGAAGAGCTTCTGAGTCTGTCGCAAAAACAACCTCTTCAACCAGTAAAGATTTCACCATGTTGCACTATCCAGACCGGCCTACGAGGAGGATCACTGAGGCCGATATTCCCAGTGACGAAGAGTGTAAAAAGTCCCTTATTGATATGAGAAAGGCTTCCTTCGTGGAGCAGATACATCGACGGCATGAAATTCAGCACCACAAACAGTTATCTCCTGTGCGAGAACCGGCGCAAGAAGAGCTCTCTCCATTGAGACCGCCTCGACACGAATTATCTCGAATAGTACAGCCACATCCGCAACCACCAACAGAACAATGTCGCACAATTCAACCACAGATTGAGCAGCCTCGAATAATACAGGCACCTTCAGAACAACCACAACTAGAGCATCCTCGAGCACAGCAGCCGTTGCGATCAACTTTTGGGCCGTTTAATGGACAGTTCCGATCTGCCGTTGGACCACTTACACCCGCTGAAGAGGAGCCATGTCCGCTAGAAAAGGTCGACACCGTTGAGTCTACAGCAACAGCAAAACTACGAGACTCACCCCAGATTCCCCAATCTTCAGTGGCCATTCGAAAAAGCCTCTTGGTTGTTGATGGATTAAATATTGCAAGAGAGCCCTCGCCTTCTGCGGTCATCAGCGAGGCCAAGACCGTCAAGCTCGAACGAGTAGACAACCGCGTTACGCCTGGCGTCTCACCAACCTCATCACCACGACCGAGCGATGCTTCGGCTTCAGGATGGCCCAGACGGAAACAATCAGTTCAGATGGTCGCCATTCGCAGATCATCCCAAGACCCTCAGAAGCGCAAGCAGTCTATTCACACAGTCGTTGTGCGACGGCCTTCCAAGCCAACGGCAGACGCCCTTAACTCCCATCCCGTCCACGTATCCTCTACACAAGTTCATGTTCGACAAGACAGCGTTTCGGACCCAATGTGTCGAGCGTGTCACAATGGAATCGCTGAGGCGTCTGGGACTTGTTCAAGCTGTGAGAATGACTCCTTTACAGCCACGCCGGTCGAGATCAGTCCCAACTTCTCTCGACTTCATCACAAACCAACCGTCAAGAAGTACAACCGTCCTCCTCCTCTGACTCCTCAGTCTCTGGACGGTATCGCCAAGCTTCACCGCCCCTCCCCATCTCTCACCTCGGATCCCGAAGCGAATTCACTGTCACCGCCAGCTTCGCCGAAATCGCATTGCAGCAGTCCAGCTGAGACCGTCAAGACAGTAGCGACGGGCCCTTCAGTTCCTCCAACCCCAATGTCGGCCCTCTCGACGCCTGAAGTGTTCAAGCGCTTCCAGGAAGAGGTTGGATCAAGGACAAAGACCGATGATAGTCCCTCATTCGATGATCTGTGGATGATCAAGTCCAAGACTCCCGAGGCTGCTGCTGATGTTTACGAAGATGACTGGGCGGATTATTACTTTGATGAGCAGAACTTCAGTGACGACAAAGTCACTAATGGGCCCGCGCCAGGTGCGAACTTTGTCCCGAGTCCTGTCAATCCAGGTCCTGGGTGGATTTAAAGTCTTACAAGAGATTGCCTGTAAAAGATTGTATCATGTATGTCTTCAAAATGTCAGGTAGCGGGTTTGTTTTTCTATATCCTGGTCCAACAGCGACAAGCGTTCTTTCAATTCTATCATGAGTCTATATTTCATAACCATCTCTCTCATCTCTTCGTGACATCTTCTCTTCATCTGACCCATCCCAACTTTTAAGTCCATGTTCTAGTCTAGAGAATTTTCGTAACTGTCAAATCACTCGACTCTCCACCCTCTAATTCTATCAATCCACCAGCTTCAATCCTCTTCTTCCACTTGTTGCTCTCATATCGCGCAAAAATTATCGTCATGCGTAGTGTCACATCGCTGCTCGAGTCATGCTCCTGCAGCGATTCCGCAACGGGTGTGAACGTCCAGCGACCAAATGCCCAGTTGAGGATATATCGACCGGAGGCGCTTGGCTCTGGTGGGGGAATATCGGGATCGGAGTTTGTGGGCGTTGATGAGAGTGAGACGAGGGCCTTGATGCGGTAGGCTTCGTCTTTGGGGGCGGAGGAGAGGAAGGCGATGAGCTTTTCGGTCGAAACTCGTGCTGAAGGATCGGCTTTCAGGACAACTGACAAAACCTCGACCTCGCTTTGGTGACTGTGAGGATGGCTGTTCGTTGTGCCGTTGGAGTGGTCGTGACTATGGCCGTTGGTCTTTCCAACATCTGCCTCTGTCAACTCCTTTGCCAAACCACCATCCACGCCAAAGATCAAGTCCATCGACACTTTGCCCTTGTCGCTCTTGACCTTGGCAACGTCAACTTCCAGGTCACCTACTCGGTCGAGGCATTCGTCGTACCGCAGCATGCTGACATTTTCCCACTTGTTGAAGACAATGAGATCGGTGTAGCGCGCTTGAATGCGTGCCGTGTAGCTAGTGTCCTCATAACCCTTCCAGTTCTCGACGTCAATGACATTGATGACACCGTCGAGGATGTATTTCCGAGACTCGCGCGCAAGGCGGTTGACTTCGAGAGCGAGGGTCGCGGGGAAAGCCGAGCCGCTGGTTTCAATAACGATTCGATCGGGTGAGACGGTCTTTTCTAGTTCTTCGAGCGCGGGGCCGAGTTGACCGACGAGATTACAGCAGATGCAGCCGTTGAGAAGTTCCTGGACACCCGAGATGGCAGAGTTGGCGGCGAGTTGTGAGTCGACTGCGAGATCGCCGAATTCGTTCTTGAGAAGCGCAAGCTTATAGTCTGGGTTCTGGGCGCGAAGCTGAGGGATCAGGTTCAGGATCAGTGTCGTTTTCCCTGATCCCAGAAACCCTGTAACGATAGTGATAGGAATTGGCGCCATCTTTGCTGTACTTTCGAGAGAATCGAGGTTGAAAATAGCACGTACCTATAGGAAAAAGAGAAGGCGTCAAAGTTTGTGTTCCTGACAAAATACCTCTTTTAATCATTAGCGGAACGAACAAAAGTGACATGGTTGGGTGATCATCAGCCCATCCATTCAGAACGGTCCGATAAGATAGACTTTTGAATCGTTATCGGGCCTTATCGGAACAACCCCTCCAACTGCAACTTGACGTCACTTCATAGAGGGTGACAACAGCTGAAAGAATGGACTAACGTAAGGTTTCACAGGGGTGCGTTGAGGATTTGCGCCATTGCGTATGCCAAAGCCGGGGATAAAGATGGAAGAACAAGGAAATGGGGCAGGGATACACAATATTTACGTGCATCCTTCGCTCGTCTAGATCTTAACCGGAGCATCATCCTTCAACAGGAAACACAATCCGCCTGAAACGAAACAACAATGGCTTCTCAAGAATCGAGTCAGAACAACAACATCCAAGACGAGAGCTTCAAGGAGCAGCTCGACAAGGCTGCGGATAGCACCCGTGAGCTGGAGAATCAGAAACCCAATCCTGTTTTCGAGAAGAGTATGATCTACCAAGCTCTCTACATATCATAACTAGGTTGCTGACTTGTTGCAGTCACAGAATGTGTCCCAGCTGCAGCCAAGATCCTGCCTGCTCGTCAAAGCCCGCCCAAGGAGGAAGACAAGCCTCCAGGACCACCAGAGCGACCGCATCACGATGACAAAATCGAAGACTTTGTAAGGGATCAGCACAGAAGTCAGGGCGTTGATGGAATCCTGGGCGATGAGTGATAGGAATTCTTGGCGGCTTTTGTGTATTGGCGCTGTATAATAGGGCGTTTGCCTAGAACGTAGTGAATTCATGATTCACGTGTCTTGAAGTCGAGTTTGACGTGCAGCGACTGCAGTGTGTTACGGGAGGCAGTTACAGGGGACTCCACTACAGCTTAGTCATTATTACAGGGGGGCCTCTTCAGGGCTTATGGCTCACCGTAGCAACTTAGCCTAATTAACATCATTCGCACCACTGCGTAACCACTTTCGATTTATAGTGATAAGACTGGGACTCTACTAAT
>VYWZ01000482.1:0-29699 GCA_008711595.1 Fusarium xyrophilum | reverse complement strand
CAAGAGGGGGGGGGGGGGGGTCTTGTGATCATGACTGATGGATAGGCAAGGCATGAACAGATGGGATGGATGAAAAGAGGCTTTCAGAGGAACGGGTGGCTAACTTCCAATGTCTCTGCCCCCTTTTCTTATGTTGGTGCTGTAGACATGCTCACGATGGTGTTTTAGTGATATGCAGGAACAGAAGCTACGGATAAGATGGTCCAAGATGTTGAAGACTGACAAGGGCCAAATCGATCTAATTCGATGCCCTGACTTGGTCGTACAGGGCAATCGAGCTAATAGTATGACGGTTTACGGTTGATGGGCCAGCCTGCGTTGGAATAAAGAAGATCTCCTTTCCGTCAACGGTACGAGGTGGTAAAGTTCGTTACCTAGCCAGGTCTTGGCCTCATATCAGAGAGTGGAGGAAAGGGAGGCGAACATGGGGCGTAACCGAGTCCAGGCGAGAAAAAGGGCTTCTCTCTTTGATTACTCTGTACAGAGTACCCCTAGGTACTTACTACTTTAGCAGTAGTACCTACTTGAATGGAAGACATGGATGTCTAGACCTAGGCTCTAGCGTCCGTCAGGTTGATACCTGGAGGGAAAACACTAGGTGCGCAACACTCCGCAACTAGTGAGCGTTCCCAAGCTCATTTTCTCCCTCTTGAAAACGTAGGCCTCTCAACAATCATCACTCCAACATATCTTCTTTTCCTTGACTCAATCTTGCGACTATGGTTATTATTCTTTGTATCCTTGGCATCTTTGCATTATACCTGATCCGTCAATTGTCGTTGTACCTTTCGTTGCCGCTTCATCTTCCCTAAAGCTTGCTTTTTCATTGACTGATATCCCTCCCTCCCTTGAAGCAAAGTGGCCGCACCTCCGAAGCTCATCGTCCAACGTCACCAAAGCTGATCCTCCAACGCTTTTACTATATTTATTGGCCTTGTTTTTGTGCATACTGTTTGCGCTCTTTTGTTCGCTCGATGCTCAAACTCTTAACAGTTTCTCTAAACAAGATCTTGTCCAGATCCGGCCATTCCATTGTGCCAACCAACAGCCTAGACAAGCTCTTGCAAAGTTCCAACGACGTCAAATTGACGATACCTGATCTGTTTGAGCTGTGTTTCTATTTCACTACATACATCGCGCACAGGGCATCCGGCCGATCGAACCGACTTTCTTTTTCCTTCTGGCCCATGGTCACGAATCGTGGGCGACGAACCAGTTGTTTTGGATTCATTTGACCAGGGCGCCAAATACGACAAGCTATTTGCACCAGCCCCATCCTTGCCGCCAATTCAGTGTAAACCTCATTTATTACAGGCCTCCGCAGCGAAACGCAACGCGACCGTGGCCCACACTAGAACCTCACACGTCAACCCAACCCAAACCACGTCAAACTCAACTCTTCTTTGCGCAACTCTTTGACCGCCATCTCCCATCGGCGATTGCTTCGTTCCCTTTCAGCTCCCTTTCAGCTCCCAGAGTGGCCTTCCAAATGCCCTCTTTGTCGCTCCTTACCTCTTCGGTTCCACTTTCAGCTTGCTTTTTCCCTTTCCCTTGAGCCCAAGCAAGAGCTTCGTCAGTTGCGCGACTCCGTGCCACACACAGCTTCACTTCTTCAATTCGTAACTGAGCGGTCTTCCAACCTGCATGAGACCTTGCAGCCTCTGAACAAAGAAGCTCCACCTGATCGCATTAACTAGCAAACACCACAAGGACTTCTCCGACCTGACAGCGACCTATCTGACGACACAATTTCTGACGTATCTTCTTCGACATGGGCATCAAAACCTCCACTCATCCCCGCCCCATCGACATGTCCCCAGGTTCCTAGACAGATCATGATTCTACGATCCATCCACCCGATTCGAGCCTGTCTGTCTGCTGGATAGTAACCATGACCGATCTCAACGCCCAAGTCGCCCAGCAGGCGCGCGATGCCGCCGCCACTTCACCGGCTCCGAGGAACAAACTTACTGAAGATATTATTGTGCATCTCGGTCCTGCTACTGTCGTCGATGCGCTCAACACAGCCACTGGCGCCCTTCGCACGTCCTTGGATAATGCCTCTTCTAAGGAGCGAGATTTTATAAACCGCACCGCTCTTGCGTCATACACAATCTGGGGATGGTTCGAGGAGCTCCAGTCTTGGTCGTGGCCCTCCGAACCGGGACCTGCTGGGTATCTGATGCCCAGCGATGAAGAGCGCAAACGAATATCAATGCAACTTACCGTCCCAGGGGAGGATGAGGACCAGTGGATGGGGAGTTTGCTCGCTCGAGATGTGTCGAAACATGAGCAGAGGCTGGCTCAAATCCAGCGTGATTTGTCAGACCTTGATCTCGAAGACATCAAAGACCATGTCCTCAACCATCATATTCTTCCCTTGTCTAGACCAGGTACACCACTTGCCGAATTCACTGGAGCTGGTCATTTATCGCGTTCCAGCTATAATCGCATGGAGGACCACACTGCAGTGATCACAGCGATTGTTCTAAAGGCACTGCCCGTCTTGGATAAGTTGACTCATTTACTACACACTTGGAACCTACGACTTTGTGCTCTGCGTCGCATACCAACCGTTCTACTTGCCCTTGAGGACGCTGAAGTTGCACTTGAATCTGCTTTCAAGGCCATCTCTATCCCCACAAAAGACACACCCAGGAAAGACGACAACACTCCCTTGCAAGATTTGGCACTTGCGAGAAATACATTTGATGTAATGAAAGCGCACCTCGGCGAACTGATCGTCCGTCCTGGCCGGTCGCTTGATTATATGCTAGACTGCCTGGAAGGACTACCTGACACGCTCCCCAGTGATTGGTTGGATCGAATGGAAGCTGTAGAGTCGAGCTACGGTGAATGGGTTGTGGTATGTGAGAGGAAGATCAGACACACTGAAAGGACCGCCCCCCTTGAACCATTGGGACTTCCCCGCTCTCCGTCACCAGTGAAATCCAAGACTGCATCTGACAAGTCTACTACACTCGTTGGCAGTTTGGCTGATGGCGAACCTGATAACGACGATGAAAGCTCTGTCAATGCTGGGGCTGCTGTGGTGCCAATCCCGTTACTTCTACCGCCCAAGAAAGTGGCAGTCACTAACCCCGACAACTCAGCTATGGAACCCACGAAAGCTAGGGTGCCTTCTGGCGTTTCGGAGTCCGAGACAGTCGTACCAGAGTGGTATAGGAGAGATCCGTCATCAGAGAGTGAACCCGAAAGCCCTTCGTTTCCTCCAATCGAAGAAGTCGACGAACCCTATGATGAGGAGAATCACACCTTTGACGGCACCAGAGACGTGATGCCAGTCCAGTCACAATTACCAACGCCAAGCATCGAACAAGACTTTAACTCCTCGATATTGTCAACTCAGTATCCCGAAACACCAGACCACAGCTTCACACACCATTTCGATAGAGATATCTCTCCTGAATTACCACCACTTCGACCCCTTCCTCTTCCAAGGCAGAAGATTGATCCATCCCGGACTCTTACTGCCACTCAGCCTTCGTCGAGCTATTTCGGCGGCCTATCTAGTGACCCACCTGAGGGATCAGCTTCTCCTTATATTCCTCGAACCCGAATTCGTGAAGCAGAGTACGCTCAAGCTAGTCCCCCCAGCACTCCGCCTATGCTGCCTATGAATTCACGAGAATCCTCTTTGGCACCTCTGGATAGCCCTATATTGCCAGATCGGAATATCGATGATCTAGATATGTCCAACATGCGAATTGAGGACTCATTCAACGAAGACTTTGACGATTCATTTTCAATCGCTGAGTACCCCACTACTTTCGACCGCCGCAGTAGCGTTGGCGACCAACACCTTCAACAACAAATCAGTCAGATCATTGACTCGATACCCGCCAAGATCAAGCTAACTAATGATTCTTCTTCAAGAGTCAACCTGAATCCTCCGGATGTGCAGCTGCCACGCATCAGAAAGAGGCCTTCCATCGAGCCTTTCCGAAGAAGCGCCTCGAATCTTTCATCTCGTGCTGGTACACCCTCATTCACACTTTCGCCTGCCAAGAACACGAGGGTACGGAACCGTGGCCACCACGAGATCAAGGTCTACCATCTTTCTCGTTCGTCCGGCGAGGCTCCAATTAAACTGTTCATTCGCTGTGTTGGCGAACAGGGGGAACGCGTCATGGTTCGTGTGGGTGGTGGCTGGGCAGATCTTGGTGAATATCTCAAGGAGTATGCTAGCCACCACAAACGCCGATCGGCTACAGCCAACGCCAAAGTCGAGGTTCTTCCAGAATCTCCCGGGGCATCAAGGTCTAATATGGGGTCAAGTCCAAATGGGCGACCTCAATCTGCGGTTGAGTTATCCCCCATGTCTCCATTGTCCGTCCGTAAGACGCGACGGAGCGTTGGTGCCGTGGGTAGTGAAGCACCTAAACTGAATTCCAAAACATACGCCTTTGGCCCTGCGCTTGGTGAGGAGGATCCCTCAGAAGTGTTCAACCGGTCGCGGTCCAACTCTCACCTTGATTGGAATGAAGACGAGAGCTCTTTCCTTGGACTTGCGGGGCCCACAGGCAAGAAAGTTGAGATGAGTGAGGAAAACAAAGCATGGGTCGCAAGTGTCAAGGAGAAGGTCAGAATCGCTAGCGGCGAGCGAAGTCGGCTGCCATCGACGAGCAGCCAGTTTGGTGAGCTCGGTAGAATTGGTGGCACAAAGCGGCTGTTCCTCAAATCCGAGGACCGTCGGGAATCGAAAGGCGGTCGCGAATCGAGAGGAGGCCGAGAGTCGCGGGGAAGTGTCCGATGAAGCTGGTATACCAGCACGAGCAACGAAACCTTTACTCTTGTGTTAGCATACTTGCACTTGACCACGAACCTATGAACCTTGGCATTGAACACGGTACAACGACTATCATGGGGGCAAAGTTTTGCTTTGTGGAGTTGGGGAACCACTGGGACTCATCATACATGGACTTAGCATTTGAATTTTTCCTTTTGTTTCGGTGATACGGTCTTTCCTTGGACAAAATGCGGACAGTGTAGACAGTCAATACCCATATTTCCTTATTTGTTATGAGATCTTAGCGTAGTACTTATTTAGATATGTGAGCCAGAAGAAACGTGAAATATCGATCAAACCATCAGGGCAAATTTTGGTAATCACTGATACCGAGTCGTAATTTAACAATGATTCCAAGTCTAAAAAACAAAAGTTCACTTCGATTCCATAGCTGACCGTTATGGTCAAGACATGTGTAGCATCATAGCTTGACCTAAACCCCTCCCATAACAAGATCCTTTCCTGCCAGACCCAATGCACCCGGTTTCCGAAGCCCACCTTTTGTTCCCCTTCAATGCCAGTGTATCCGATTTTCAGTTCCCGTTTTCTCTTTTCTCGTCGCTCTTGCTCAATCGTCATCGTCTCCTGCTCTGCGGGCAGCGCGACGTTTACCCTTTCCACCCTTAGGGTTACCCTTAAAGTGCTTCTTGCTTGATGCCATCTGAACATCCTTGGGATCAAGGCCATTCTCGAGAGCGACCGCTGTACGCGCTTTGCGGCCGGACAGGTGTTTACCCGCCAGAGGATCTTCCCTGCCCTGCTCCGAATACTGGTAGTTGAAAGGTCGGCTAACGTGACCTTGAGGGCTAGAAGGACCGAAGAAGCCCTTGTCGATCTTCTTGGACTTTGGGCCTGCAGGTAGGGGAAAATCGACAGTAGAGGCAAGGTCAACAGCATCGTCGTCCATGGCAAGGAAAGATTCGCTGCTGGCTGGGTCGACGACTGAGAGCTGATCCATAGCGGCACTTAGGGCAGCTCGTCGTTTCTCAGGGAGGTGCTCCTCATCATAGAGCCCTCGGTTGAAGTCGGCCGCATCATCAAGTCCAGGAGGCGGTGAAACGAATAGCAGCTTACCATTTACGTAGTCCTTGAGGATATATCGAGCAGCGCGGGACTCATCGGGTTGACCAAGACCCTGGGTTTGGAAACCACGGGCACGAGCATATGCACGGAGCAACTCAGCCGCTGTAGGAATTCCTGTACCACCTTCCTCTATGGCTCGAGTGCGGATATGAATACCATAGATTGCCTCTAGGAAAGGCTGGGGGATTCGCTGAGTGACGAGGCCCACGGGCCCCTGGAACTCTCGAAGCTGGTCGATGGGGAGAACACCGTTGCAAACAAGATCAGCCTTGGTAGTGGCAAAGTTGGGGAAGACAAGACCAGGGCAATCGCAGAGGATGACACGTTCGCTGAGGTGAATGGTCTGGAAGTGCTTGGTCTTTCCTGGAGTTGAAGAGACTGAAACCTTCTTTGCACCAATGAGGGCATTGATAGTAGAAGATTTACCAACGTTGGGGTAGCCAACTAAGCCAACCTGTAGCTTATGATCCGAACCTGTCAATGCATTAGTTAAATTCTTTATGGCGTTTGGTTTTCTTGTAATATCTCACCTGCGTCTGCGGGAGAATGTTTCAGGAAGATGTCTTCCAGCTCTTGAACTGTGAGTATCTGTGTATCAATGTCGTCGGCTTCCTCTGCCGCCTTTGCCTCTCCATCAATTTGGCTCTGTTGCACAGAGTCTTGCGTCAATGGAGCACCTTGTTCCTTTTGGCCGCGAACCCCGCCCTGTTCCTCCTCTTCGGATTCTGACGAAGCCCCATCTGGCGACTCATCTTCTGAATCGTCGAGTTCCCTCGCCTCGTTCTCTGCCTTAGCCAGCTCGGCGGAGAAAAAGCGATACGCAATGCCAGCCTCCTTCAGATGCTTTGCCCAAGCCTTTCTCTGTTTGGACGTCATCATGTCTGCCTTGTTGATGAGAAGCAGGTTCTCTTTCTTGGGATCAACAGCCTTGACATATGACTCAAGATCCTCGGAACGGAACAGGAGAGGGTTTCTGGCATCGACGATCTGGACGATAAGATCCGATCGTTCAATAACTCGCCAGAGCTGTCGCCAAACCTCCAGGTTTCGCTCAAAAGGTGTCATAAGAAGGTCATTACTCTCTTGCAGCTCTGCCAAGCCACGCCTCCAGTTAAGAAAACTCTCTCGCTCTCGTGCGTCCAGTTCTTCAGGTGTTGTTGTAGAATCCCACTTGGGCCTTCGGGGGACAGTCAAACGACCTTTATGCTCCTTGTGCTTTCCAAGGACATCTCTCTCCTCATGCGCTGAAAGAAGGTATGGGTTCTTTTGGTCTGTATGGATAATCTTGACATTGTTGGTCTTTTCGGCCGTGAAATCGGTACCAGCCAACTCGGCGGTGGCCAGGAACTCATCCAGATCGCCCTGCTCGGTAACGGAGCGCATCTTGACCCAAGCAGCATCCTTCTTCTCGTTGACAAGATATTGTTCGCCTGTGGCGTGGTTTGTTCTGGTGATGGCAGAAGTTCGCTTTCTGTCGGTTCCCTTGCCTTTACCGAAGCGATCGTTCATGAGGGCGTTGCCCAAACCGACCGAGTTCTTGGACTTTGCCAGAACCATTATGACGTCGATGTAGAGTGTAGTATTCGGTTGATGTGCTTCGGCAGCTCATATACGAGGAATATCTGCTCCAAGTCGCTACACCTCTCGAGGTTTTGTTGATTTTGTGTAAAAACCGAGTTGGGTTGATCTGAGAGGGCTGTCTACTGATCAACTCTGTGCCCCGCTGAACAATGACTGTTTTTGGAGGAGCAAATGGATTTTTCGGGGTCTGTCACGGTGTTTTAACTGCTATTTCCGCACTGTAGATCTATACATCAAAATAAGGCTCGTTACTGTGCGAATGATCTGACAGGGCCTGGGATAACTGTGGAGTATATGATAAGGATTTTTTCCCACCCCGCTAGATTTTTGTACTCGGATGAGCGTCGTCTAAGCCCAACATCCACGCCCACCTGACAACTAAATTCTTGTTGCTTCAAACCATCAAGATGCCTCGAAAGTGGATGTAAGTACTCCGTGATAGTTACGAAATCATAGTATGCTGATAAAGATCACGCAGCGACAAAAAGTCTGCTCAGCACTTTACGCTGGTGCACCGACCGCAAAATGATCCTCTCATCCACGACGAAAATGCACCTGCAATGGTGCTCAACCCTACCCAGACCAAGAAGGGATCATCCAAATCGAAGGATCTGGATGATCTGGCTTCTGAACTAGGCTATGAGGCCGAAGATGTTCGCGCGAACGAGGGCGAGGCAGCTAGTTATGGTGTTTACTTCGATGATTCTGAATACGATTACATGCAACATCTGCGCGATCTCAACACTGGTGGCGGAGAGGTTGTTTTTGTGGAGTCAACGGCTACTGCAAACAAAGGCAAAGGAAAGCAGAGACAGTCACTTGAGGATGCACTCAAGAAGCTGGACATTGAGCAGACCGCAGGCGATATTCTCGACGACGAAATTCTTCCATCCAAGAATCTCACAAGGGTGACCTACGAGGCCCAACAAGATATTCCTGATTCTATCAAGGGATTTCAACCCGATATGGATCCTCGTCTTCGAGAAGTCCTTGAGGCCCTGGAAGACGATGCATATGTTGACGATGGTGACGACGATATTTTCAAGGAGCTTGCCAAGGACGGCCGCGAACTGGAAGATCATGAGTTTGACGGCGCAGATTTTGACGAGGATGACGGCTGGGAATCAGATGCGACAGCCAAGCCAAACAAAGAGTACAAAGAAGACAACATCCCTCAACTCGCACCGACAGAGCAACCCGAGGAGGGGCCCTCTCAAGATTGGCTTGAAGATTTCAAGCAATTCAAGAAGGAGCAAAAGGGCGGCAAGACCCCCGTTACTCCATCACAGTCTGAGATGCAATCCAATTGGACGACAACTACTCACGGAGGCCGACGCAAGAAGAGAAAGGGAGCACTGACGGACAACTCGAGCTATTCAATGACCTCTTCATCTTTAGTACGAACTGAACAGATGACTCTCTTGGACGCGAGGTTTGACAAAATCGAGGAGCGATACAACGAGGATATGGAGGACGACATGCAGTCCATGTCTGTCGTTTCAACCATGTCTACTGTTCAAGGGCCCGTTCGTGGTGACTTTGATAACATCATGGATGATTTCCTCGGAAACTTCACAAAACCTGGAAAGAGGACAAATAAGAAGACCAAGGCTCAAACAGGCCTCGAGCAATTGGAGGAGATTCGAAAAGGGTTGGGGCCTGCTCGAATCCGCGGCAGGATAAAATAACTGAAGATTTGAGATTATTGGACTGGAATAAAAGAATGGAGTTTAGGAGTCAAGGAACTTCAACGAGACTTGTGCTGGCTGATGTGGAGATGGGACGACACGCGGAGGAATTACGTCCTACTATGGTACGAAATCCATGTACCTTTTTTAATCACGTGAGGGTGGATCCAGTGTAATGAAGCAAAGCATAGGTAGCTCTCCAGAATAGGAACTAGCTCAATGGATCAATTCTATCTCCATCACTCCAACCGCAACGTCCATTATAATATTCACATCAACGCGCATAGAGAGGTCTTTAACTCATACCCATGTCCAGACGATTTCCTAGATGAGTGCGACGTCTGTTGCATCATCAAATCAGATGTTTTCGACTTTCGGCCAGCCAACGCGGAGTCCGTCTCCAGCGTTCAATCCTTTTACGACGAACTCTGAGAACAAAGGCAGCGCATTCGGAATTGATAGTACAGGTGACTCGTCAAAGACGAAGCGGACCAAGCGATCATCAGCATTTGGCGACCAGAGCGACAGTGAAGCAAAGCGCAAGGCCAATAAACAGTTCAAGAATAAGGATGCCAATCTGAGTGACGGAGGCGGCAGGAATAAGAACCGGAAAAGCGACGAAAAGAAGAAGAACACTGATCCGAAGAAAAACCCGTCCAATACTGCCACCTTCTCCAGGAAACAAGCCGGACAAGACACGCGGAGCAATGGATCAGCTCCTTTTGCGGCGACGCGTAACGAGTCGCGACCAACTTCATCATCAAGCGCCAACTCCGACGATGAGCCTATCCCCGATACCTACCATTCCGACGATCCGCAAGCGAAAAGGGTATACGAGCAACTGCGTAGAGATGGCATTCACCCTCCCCAGTGGCCTTCACAACCTGGCAATCCCAAGAACAAGGCTGAAGTGACAAAGTTCCGCGAGAAATACGAAACCTACCGCAATGAGGCGCGCGCATCTCTCACGAAGGCCGGGCTGATCGATGACCCAGATAAGCGCAAAACTCTTCAGGATGCTATCGATTTCAAAGGCATCTGCGAGGACATGTGCCCAGAGTACGAGAAGATCACGCGAATTAATGAAATGGACGTTCATCAGCCCGAAAAAAATCCCAAGACTACATACGCAAACACACGTCGCATGGTCAAGAAGCTCGCTCGTTCCGCCGCTGGTCAAGAAGCGCCTTTACCCATGGATGTTCGATCTGCGCCGGCCCTCAAAAGGACATTGGACTATCTAATTGACGACCTGTTACGTGATGACGGCAACCTACCAGTCTTGCATGGGTTTTTATGGGACAGGACACGCGCAATCCGCAGAGACTTCACCTTTTTTTCGTCACTCACCCTCGACGAAATGAAGATTCAGGTCTATGTTCTGGAGAACATCGCACGATTTCATGTTACGGCACTTCATCTTCTCACTCGAGACGGCAAAACACCCGAGGACTTCGTAGAGCAGCAGGAATTAGAACAGCTTGGGAAAGCCCTCTTGTCCCTCCGCGACGCTTACGATGATTGCAACGATCAGGGCATAAGATGTGAGAACGAGCCTGAATTCCGGGCATACTACCTCATATTCCATGCCTACGATTCGAACATTATCGAAACGTTGCAGCGTCAATGGAAACCAGCCCTTTGGAAGGACTCCAATGAGGTTCGAACGGCCGTCCTACTCGTTGAGGCTCTTCAAAACACCCAAGACTTTCACGGGCCTCTGAAGGATGCGCCGTCATTAGCCGCATCAGCGGCATATCAATCATACTTCAGAATAGTTGAGGATCCCAAAGTTTCCTACACAATGGCTTGCTTCGCAGAATGCCACTTTCCCAGGCTTCGTCGCGCTATCTTGGCCGCCATCAATAGAGGTCTCGCTCGGCCCAGGGAGACGTCCAAGGACGTCACTGCCGCTGTTTTGAACACGTTTCTTCGTTTCGACAGCATCGAGCAAGCTGTTGAATTTGCGGAGCTTCACAACATCGAATTCAGCCAATGCGAGGAGGATCCGTCTGATGCCAGTCGCCGATACGCGAAACTGGACAGTCGTGGTTCTTTACCTCACCTTCGTCTTCAACACCAATTTTCTTACTCTCTTGTTGAAAAGAAGCGTGGCTCAAAATCGCTGCCAGAACTGATACATCAAACAACCTATCAAAGCGCTAATTCTCCTAAGGCTGCAGTCAATGGTTCATCCCAAGAAAGCCTTTTTGTTCCAGAAACACAACCTACTCCCAACAAACCAACAATCCCCCCTGGGCCCAAAGCTACAACGCCAAACCCATTTGCATCCTTTGGCAAGCCCAGTGAACTTGGAGGGGATAATAAGTCTATCAATGGCAACTCAGGTAAGACCCCATTCCTACTGTTTAATTTGCGCCAAAGATTCTGCATCCCCTGGTTCTTTGCATGTTCGATTACGTGCAAAGACCTTTACTTTGCAGGCGAATAGGAAATCACATTCAGCCGGAGACTCGATAGGCCACAGTTCTTGAGATTTACTAAGGACAACACATTGGTTCGAGACGAACCACTGGAAATCTGGCAAAGACACGCCTAAACCACTGGTTCTGACGTTTGTATTCGCTTAGGGACTACAATCAACGGAACGGCCTCAATTAGTGCTTCTGGTTCGCAACAAACACCACTCCAGAAATCCCCATTCGTATCTGGCTTGGCTTCGACAGCCAGGCCACCTCATGTCAACCCTTTTGCACCCACGCCATCGGCACTTACGCAATCCCCCCTTGACAATGTTTCTCATCTGCCAGCACCTACCCCTGAGCAACCACCTGGATCTGGAAACAGGCCATTGCCGAACCCGTTTGCCTCTTCTTTCAAGCCATCAATCATTTCGGGAGAGCAGACACAGAGCAGTCCATTCAGTCAGGTTTCTGCTTCCAGTGAGAAAAAGACGGCAACAGGAACGACCTTCACCTCTCTACCAGCCACTACGACGGTCGCCTCAACAGAGAACACTTCCAGCAAAGGGATGACAGCAGACAAGCCAGAGCTCCATCCTCCCGCCATCACCTCAGCACAAGCCGCGAAGCAACCTAGTGTCAGCATATTTCCACCAACGCCTCAACTATCCTCAAGTCCCTTTACTACTGTAACACAGCCTCAAAAATCATCCACACCGAGCGACAGTAATGCCACATCACAACCGACGATACCCTCAGCAGCTTTCAACCTGGACAAAACACCTACGTTAAATGGAGAACAAGGCAAGCCAACAACGGGCATTTTTGATACAAAATCCCCGTCCACATCAACACCTCAATTCTCGTTCCCACCGGTTGGAACCTCATCTTTGTCCCATCCTGCATCCAATGGTGATGGTGGTGCCCAACACTCAACAACCCCATTAGCTGCACAAATAACAAACGAGCCCACCCCCCCTCCTAAATCACCATCGCCACCTCGTGACCTCTTGGGTGACTTCACCAGATGGTTCGTAACTGGTGATGACGGACTCATGGACGAATTTCAAGCATTTATGTTGGATAATATACTACAAGGCGTGTATCGAAAGTACGTCAAGGAGGAAGAAGCCAGGAGACAGAAAGAGGAAGAAGAGCAAGCACTGGCAGAAGCACAAAATTTTCGCTCATACAGCTTATCAGTCAGATACTTCTATCGCTGGAGAGAGATTACGCGTGATCGTCGCTTGAGCCAGCTTCGTCGTAGCGGCCGAGAGCAGATGAGAGCCTACTATGAAGCACAGCGTGTCGCGCAAGCTAAGGCTCAGCGAGAAGCTGCTCGCCAAGCTGCGCGAGAGCAGGCTGAAATCGCTGAGTTGAATCGACCAGAGGAGCTAAAGGACCTACTCAAACACAAGAAGCCAAGTAAGCGACGTCAAGCAGCAGAAGAGGAGGACGCACTGCTTGCTTCCGGTGTTTTATCTGGAATCAACAACGAGCAAGAAGCTGTGGCCAGGATTGTGCGTAGGGCGCCATCCGCCACCAGCTCCATCTCCAGCAAACAATCGAGCTCATCTCTCGCAAGAAGTGGTTCAAAGACTAGAGCGCTTCGGCAGCAGTTTGGTGATCAATCGGCCACTTTCAGACGCTCGTTGCCTCCCATTGTTTCTCGAAATACCGAAAGTCCAGAACCCAGTAATCGTGTCAGCAGAGTATCTGAACGCTGGCGACTCAAGGCTATGGGGATTGTGCAGATGCCTGATGGAACTGCTGTTCCTGAAAGGCTGGCGAACCAGATGCGGTATGGGAAGAAGCAGTCAACTGGTAGTATGGGCCCGCCTCGGAGTGGCTTTAACCGCCGGGCCTCCGTAAGTGGCCTTGGTCATTTTGAAGAACGCCATCGATTATTGGGGTCACATGGCACCATCGATGCCACCGACTCCGATAGTTCTGCGACGAACAAGAGAAAGCGGGCTACTGACGACGACGGTGAGCTAGCTCAGGATGACCAGACCGAAGTCAGCTCGCATAAACGAGTAATGAGCGATGCGCAGACCCTAATCGACGAACTCCGTGCTATGAGGGAGGAGATGGAAGAGGGAGCGACTTGGTTAAAGGAACAGAATGATAGAATGCAGAGTGAACTGATCAGCAGAGGCTCGACACCCTGGGATCAAGATATATGAGGAATTGTAGATAAAGAAGGAAAGACTGCTGATAATGAGGATGGTGGTACCATCCAAAGTATATACTCCTGTGGTTGGATGGATGGGAGTTGCATAAGTACTTATTGCAACACTTGAGTCTTGACGGTTACTCTGGACCTGTATCGATATGAGGTGATGTCATGATTTAGAGCTGGTTGGGAAAGGCATTGCATCATATAGAGAAATGGTCAAGCAAATAAATATACACACATGTCTGCATTACAGTTCAAATCACATCACGCATTCGCTGCCTTTTGACTCATGTCTCATTACAGCGTCTCGCCACTAAAACCCTATATACAAAGGCCCATATCCATAAGCATTGTGTCTGTTTACCCATGGAACTCGTCCGCTCAGAAAAGACCAACATAAATAGGATCGGTACATAAGCTTACGATCGTCTGGCCTTTTTGGGTGGTGGATCAAAGACAATCCGGATGTTCCGTGTTTCGCTGGGAGCTTGTGAATCTCTGGACTGCTTTTTTCTCAGAAAGCCTTTGCCCGAGCCATGAGTTGGTTGTTGTACCCAAGGATTGTTGCTATCGTGGCATTCACGTGGGAATGTAGCTGAACGGGGCGTTGTGATGGAGAAACCGGGGCTAAACAACGGGGATGTGATACCTGGTGTACTACATTGTGGCCCAGCTGAGTTTGACAACAGGGGAGCGTTTGTACAGCTTGATGCACTTTCTGCTGGAGACGCATCTTCGCGAGAGGGGGTGTGTAGAGGAGCTTTTGTGGGTGGCGGTTGCGGGATAGCGGTAGTGACAATGCCGAGTTTGTGGGTGTTGTTTAGATTCCTCACTGCACCACGTGGGTTCCAAAGTGCAGATTTTGACAGGATTCGTTCTTCATCCATATAAGGGGGGAGGTCGTGGAAGCCAGGAGTCCTTGGTGTAATATGTGTCTGGCAACGGTAGGAGAGAGAAGAGCGTCTGTTGCGTACAGCAAGCTTTTTGCGCTTCCGATGTTGCATGAAGATACAACCTGCAGAAATGAGAAGGAAAGCGGCGGCACCAACAGCAATGGCAGCAATTGAGGTGTTGGGAAGGTCATGGTTATCACCTGGTGCAACTGAGGCGGATGGATCTACAATCGAGATGGTCCCCTCGCTGAAAACAGTGTCATTGAGCCCTATAGGGGTTCCTGGCTTGGGACGCTGTTGGCATCCAGCATTGAGGGCAACAAGGACTGGACAAAGAAGAGATGGTTAGACGACTCAAGCAGCTGGGTTAAGGAAAGGCTCACAATTCGATATGATTGTCTGGGAGCCATCCGCCTTGACGCATGCCTGGCATTTATCAACTGCGTCGCCGAGCATTGCTTTATCATCAGTGTCACAGTAGTCATACTGTCTTCTATCGTTGGGCTCCGTGATGCCTTTCTTCAGAGCATTCCCAATGGGGCCACAAGCTTCAGATGTGATACAGGGGCCGGAACTGATGCCGGTTGCATTTGGGTAGCCAAAGATACAGTAGTCAAAAGAGTAACGCATATTGTCTAATGGCGCAAAAGTCAGATGATGTCAAACAGTTGAGTTTTTAGCATGACTTACACAAGAACCAGTCTTGGTCACTTTCGTCGCCCTGCTTGAAAGCACTGTCCTGCAAACAAGCCAGACATCTTTGGAACTTCTGACCTGCTGCCTTCCTCTCGAAGTCATCATCGTCGCATACAATCTCGCTGCCACGGGTTTCGTAGGAATCGGGATCTGACCGGTCAAGGCAGAACTGGGAACAGGGAGAGTTGGGTGCAACTTGTAGAGCCGAGACCGGCGCCCAGAACAAAATGAAAGGGATGACAGAGAAGAGGAACATCATGGAGGCCCGCTGTGGTGTTTGATGTTACAAAAAGAAGGTCGCTGTTTCAATAAGCGACATGAATATTTTGATGGGTAACAAGGTCGATCTGAGGCCGGGCCAGCTGTGAAACAAGTCGATTCGAAGGGTCAAGAAACGGTATTGAGGAGAATGAATATGGTGGGTTGGTATACCAGATACCTTTGTTACAACATGTTGTTGGTATTCGTCGTTGAATAGAAGGACATGGCAGTACGGCACAAACAGGGATTCAAGGCGCCGTTTGAATGAGTGAACGAGCGAGGAGTAGAAAGGAACGAGAAGTGGAAATCTCTGATGCGAGGATTCTTGAGAACAGAAGAGAAAGAGAAGAAGCGAGCTGCAGCCCTTCTGCATATCAACTACCTTACCTAGTATACCTATAAGTTGCCTGTGGATAGTGCGAAGAGAACACGAGAACGTGGGTGTCATTCTCCATCACTCGATCGATAGCTGCAGATGCAACGCCATGCACCACACTTCACCGCACCAAGATGCATACTCTGCCCTGTATTGCACATTGCTAGACTCAGCTGGTGTTGGCCAAGGATCGAAAGCGACCGAAGGGGGGGGTCTGGGGGCCGCGCTGTGGCTCTCCCAATCACCCAATTCTCGGTTGAGAAGTGCAGCCAACTTGTCTGTGCCGCATCGATCCATGCTTGTGATAGGAAACAACTATTCCCCGGGCGGTATCGAGGCGGCCCAAGCAGCGAACAAGGATTGAGGGTTATGATATAGTCGGGTGGTATGTACGAGACGTACTCTGTAGAGAGGGTGGTGAACTGAGACATACCAGACAGAGCCTGTTTACGGAAGATTTCCTGTGACCTCATTGGTTCGTGCCTGGAGGTGCCTGACGATGGCTTTTACGAGCAGCGAATCAGAGACAAGAAAAGCGGCAGTGCAGTTCAGGGCGGTTATTGGCTTCAGGGGGCCCAAGCAGCCCCAGCGCTTAATGGCTGTATCCGTCACCACCAAGTTCATTCATCATCATCATCATCACATCCATCACACCTGCGAAGGTGCCTGGAAGCGACTACGAAGAAAAGCGCATGTGAAATGAATCAACCTGAAATCTAATCTACAAGCTCGACCAAAAAGCCGCCCCAAAAACACCAAGACTGCCAAGGATTTGCTTCTCGTCGAGGTATCACAACTGTCGTCTCTCGATGCCGGTTCTTTCTTATTCTACTCGTATTCAAGTCCATATCCAATGGCATACATGCATCTCTTGCCCTTCCCGCACCACGCATGAAACACCATGAACTTTCCGTTTTCTGAACTTGTCCCTCCACCGGGACCTTTCAGGCCTAGAGTTGGTGTCTTGAGAAATGGAGCTTTCCCCCGCCTGTAAGGGCCCTCGACCCGGTCACCAATGGCATATTTGAGATCGTAGGCATCGCCTGTGTACATGTGGCTACTGAAGAAGAGCAGATACTTGCCCTGTTCAGTCCGTACCAGACTTGGAGCCTCAACCAGGGGCCCATCCTCGGAGGCGATCCGGTCCAGGATGTCCACAGGTTTGCCGATCGGTGTCGAGCCGTCCTTTGTCGAGACCTCTTGGAGTCGGATGGGAGTTCCCGAGTCGTTGCCGAGAGCGTTGCCGTCGACTTTATAGACAACATATCGTTTGTTTGTGGACTCGTCAAAGAAACCCGCCGGGTCGATTGCGCCGCCTTCGTCACGTGGACAGGCGAATGGTTCAGGATCCATTTCATATGGACCGGTGATGGTTTGGGATCGTGCAACTCCGATGCAATGTCCACCTTCAGGAAGTTCTCCAGAAAAGTACATTATATACGAGTCCTCCCCCAGTTTCCGCACGTCAGGGGCCCAATAATTCCTGCCACTCGTCCATCCATGTCCGGGGATGGCATCTTGCTCGAGATGAGTCCACTCGCCCATGAGATCATCTGCCACAGCAACCTGGATGTGGTAGCCACCACCGCTTGTTGCAAAAGACGCCCAGTGGCCGTCTCGGTCTTGAGCAAGGCATGGGTCGGGGAAGTTGATATCTAGTCGTGGGGAGAAAGACTTGCCGCGACCTTTATGTCTTCGATTTAAGTGCTGCCTTGATGGTGGCAATATGAAAGGTCGGAGAACAGGAGCCGATGTATTTGTTGGTAGGGCTGATGCAGTGTCGAAAAGAGAAATTGAGAGATTGAAGAAAATGATTCGCCTCCAGAGGCTCGATGTAGCGGACATGACGGGCATATCCTATGAACTCAACCTACCTTTTCCGGGACGCTGGCACTGCAGCATATAAATCGTTCAGCTGAGCCTCAATCTCGGTATCAGTTAATCTCGATGTCATGTATAGTCGATCCCTGGGTCCGAGGAAAGCTGAAGGCCAAGTGATCAACACGGTCTGACGCTGAGTTGTGAATCCTTGACCCAGATGAGAAGTCGGCAAGTATTTATATCCCAGGAAAAAACAGATTCTTGCAGCAAAAGGTTCTGAGTCGAATACGCCTGCAAAGTGTAGATGGGTTTTTGATTCAATGACGGGTCTCGCTGAGAAGTATTCTTGATATAAGCAACTCTAATCGATCTCCGGGGGAAGAAACTTTTGATATTGGAACCTTGGACGAGCAAACGCACAACTAAACTCCGAGTTTCCTCACTTTATACTTCTACTCTTGCAGCCACGGGACCTACTTCACTACTTGCTGCGTGACCCTCTTTGCCATCACGCCAATACGCTCTCAAGCAGGACAGAAACAGCCAACTAGACGCTCTCTTGACAACACTCTGATCCTAAGGCCAACCCTGATCCCAATAGGAGCAGGCAGAGGAAGGGACCAAAATTTCAGCCAGTCCAAGTAAACGCCCAAGCCGGGATATCCCTCGCCGTTATGCTGTGTCATGCGCTGGCTAACAGAGTTGCAGCGACTTGAATCCTCTGCTTAGCGAACAGGTTGCTGCGGTGGAAGTCCACTCCTTCAACTATGAAACAGGGACTGCTGTTGCTCGAGATACGTTGCTGGAGCCTGGTTTGTCCAGTGTTTCCACGCAGGTCCAATCTTTTGTTTGGCCAAGACTGGTTCCTGTTTGATCTGCGACTAATATGACAACGGTTGGATTGTTACTCGACCGTACGTATCAGGGACTTTGCATTGTTCCTCCTGCGGAAGCCTGACTCAACTAAGACAACCTTATGCTCTCACTTATTTCGTGCCCAGAAAATGTGTCATCATACTTACAGTAGCCTCATGACAACACATGCGTCGCCCAGACTTGATGGACGTTTCATGACGACGGGACCTCAGATCGGATTTCAACAATACCCTAACACCAAGAGCCACCGTATTACGTGACCGCTACATTATGTGTCATGTGTTGGTGTACCCAAACCACGCATCAGTCCTCACACATAACGGTCACAAGCATAAACTACGGCAGATTCACAGGTCCTAGACAGACGGTTCCCACAGAGACATGCAGTAGTTCTATCGTGCTTTGCATTGAGTGCCTTGCATCTACTCCTACCAAAATTTTCGAACCAAGAACGCCATAATAACCCCAAAAACAATTTCAAGTAGCCAAAAACGGCACTAGAACAAGAATATGGCACATCAAGCACATCTCTCCTTGCCAGCATAACCTACATCTCGGGTATCAAGATCTGCCTTCAGGTTTTGGCCCGTACCCAAGCTTGGCCTGTATTCCATTAGTCGCTGTCGCTGTCCGAAGCCTCGCCCTTGGCAGCCTTCTTAGCAGCCTTGGCCGCCTTCTTCTCTGCCTTCCTTCGTTTGCGCTCAGCCTTCTCTTCGGCGGTCTCGCCATCGTGCTTCTTGCGCTTCTTGTCCTTGCTGTCATCAGCAGCAGGTGAAGAGGGAGTGGCAGCCTCGTCCATAGGAGTATCCTCAGCCTCGGAGGCCTTGGCAGGAGCGGCGGCGGCGGCGGCAGAGGCATCGCTGGTGCTGAAATCCTTGTATTCGGAGCTCCACTTGACAGGAGTGGCATCGTTAGGACGGCCGTACTTGTCGAGTTTGCCGTCAGCCTTGAGCTTCTTCTTCTCAAGAGCAACGGGGCCAAGACCCCAGCGGCGGGGATAGAGGTCGCGCTCCATGATACAGCGCTTGACCTTGGCAACGACACCGTGATCGCAGGTGGACATCTCGACAGTGGACATCTGAGCGATACCCAGAGCAATAGCTTCACCCTTGGTAGTCATAAGAACGACTTCCTCGTGATGCTCGATAGCAGACTCTGTCAATTGATTAGTAAATTGCGACATGAATTATCGTTTGAGGACTTACCGTATCGAAGAAGACCGGGAAGCATGAGCTTGGCACCATAGCAGACAGCGTTAACGGCACTGTCCTTGACCACAAGTCGCTTGTAAGAAGTCAGGAGAGTCTCGAGAGGAGAGATAACCTTGCGAAGGTAAGACTCGTCGCGGGTGTTGTCCATTTGCCACTGGGCATCGAGAACATCGTGGAGAGTGACCAGGCCCTTGGACTCATCCATGGCACCACTGCGGACACGTCGAAGCTCCTGCATGTGGCCACCGACACCGAGAAGAAGGCCCAAGTGGACACAGAGGGTTCGGATATAAGTACCGGCCTCGCAGCTGACCCAGAAGACACCGAGGTGTCGGTCGTTGTCGAACTCGATAAGCTTGCTGTCGTAAATGGTTCGGATACGGAGCTGGCGCTTGACGGCAGAGATCAGAGGGGGTCGCTGGAAGAGCGCACCGGTGAGAGTCTCGAGAGCGCGGGCGAACTGGGCCTGGCCGCCGGGCAGCTTATCGTGAAGGCGGATGACAGCCACATATTCCTTTCCGGCACCCTGCTGAGACTTGACAAGACGAGTGGCACGGTCAATGCAAACGATCAAGCAACCAGTCACCTTGGGATCAAGGGTACCACTGTGTCCAGTCTTTTCGCATCTATAGGTAATATCGTTAGCAGATAGTCCGACTTGGACGCGCACTTTGACACGATACTCTTGGTTGGAAAATTTCCGTACCGTAGAATGCGCTTGACCCAAGCGACGACCTCGTGGGAAGAAGGGTTAGAGGGCTTATCGAGGTTGATGACACCAGAGCTGATGTATTGCTTAAGATCGCGCTTCAGGGGAGAGCAGCCATTGGAGATGGGAGTGAAGTGGCCTGTTCGGACAAGAACTGCAAGTTTTGAAGATGATCGGTTAGTCTTTGAATCTCGAATAAAGGATCAATTGAGGCTCTACAAGCCACCAGAAAATATCAAAAACGCGCTTTAATCATCGAATTGTATCAGAAAACTCACGCTTGTCGTAGTTCTTGAGCAGCAGAGGCCACTGGCTGGTGTCGAGAGAAGGAGTGGTCGCCTGGGGCTTGATAGTGTACTCCTCCTCTGTCGTCGTCTTCTTGGCGACCGCGACGTCCTTGGACATTGTGAACGGAATGTAGTTTCTCTTTTGGAAATTTTGTGATATACCGGGTGAAGCGCGGCAGGTGCTTCTTTGCGACAGGAGGGAAGAAACGGAAGGTGCGAGTCGTTGGTTTCCTCAGTGTCTTGCCCGGTGTTGTTGGAAGCTTCCAAAATTTTTTTCCTCTGGTTGGAATTCATTGTGGGGACCGAAGGAAGCTGCGACCGGTGTGTGGCGGCAATTGAGCACTAATGCTGTTTTGGTTACCTCGGCTGCTTTTAGCCACATCAGCCACCAGATCTACTCAACCAAGTCAGGTCCTCACATTCACTCATCCGGCAGACATCACAACAGCAAAGACTTCAACGATATGCCTGAAGATACCGGCTGAATTTCAGTGGAAACTTTCAAGATTAGGTGGCTCTAGCTACTTGGACTGCCCTGCGCATCATCCTGCAAGTGCAAGTCCGCAGTGGAGCTATATACATTTTATAGCCTTGACCCAGTAACGACTAGTAAAAGGGACTTAGGTATTCCAATAACAGCCACAAAAGTATCAACCATAAAGTCTCTGGCCAGACTGAAATTTCAATAAACTTAATCAACAAGGTTACCTTTAGGCTGGGAGCTATATACATATATATATTTCTTTCAGCTCAGATCGTGACATTTCAATAGTGGTATCCCAAACTTCAACGCCAAGCTAACGGGAGAAAAATACAGAGCGACAACTATATTATCAGGCTCATAGCATAGTCAAGCCTACGGCTCACGACCCATTCGGCCATTATCTTCGTGAAGTCCATAGGGGCTAGGGTATCCGTATGACTGATTCATATGGGCGATCCCTTCTGGTAAGTAACCTGGCTGCAGAGCAGTCGTCCGACTTGACTCTCCATAGGGATTGATGCCGGTCTGATATATTCCTATGCCCGCATGAGGATTTTCCACGGGTGTCATCTCATACTCTTCCCCTTGTAGGCCCTTGCCTTTGGAGTTGCCTGATGAGCCATCTCCGCCCAAAGCAACTCCTATCTGAGAGCTGCTTGGATCTGGTTGATACATCGAAGGGAACATCTGGGGAAATTGTGCTTGGCTGTTCATCACCGGAGTCATCTGTTGGTTGGGGGCCATGACTGGCCAGTGAGCGAGCTTGAGTTCAGTTGCGCTGACGGGACTGTTATACTGCGAGGCGTATGGTGACACATGGTGCGGAAACAGATGCTCGGATCGGACACTAATTGGCGATTCGTCCCAGCTTCTCAGTGGCTTTTGGCTGAGGGGAGTGTCCCGAGTTCCGCGAGGGATAGTCAGTGGAGTGGGCCAGGAATTGTTGTGTTTCGTTTCCAGCATGCTGAGGAATGCCCTTCTTCGTCTCCTACCACGCCAGACGATACAAAATCCAAGGGTAAATAAGATGAGGGCCACACCTCCAGCGGCGATGCCCACCTTGGCACCGAGACTAATAGGGCCCTGGTCGAGCCATTCTGGGTTCACGGAAGCAACTGGCGTGGGCTCTGTGACATTGACGTCGTCTCTCGAGAATATACTTCCTTCTGTGGAGACCAAGGTACCAGGCTGTGGTTTCTGTTCACATCCAGCTTGAAGAACAGTAATAACTGCTTATGGTTAGTACATGAGCCAGAGAGAGAATCCATTGTCAGCAGACGTACAATTGGCAAGGAAATGGTCATCGCCTGCTTGGAGGCACTCAGTACATCCAGTAAAATCAGCTGTGTCGTGGACAGGCCAATTATCGCAATAGTCGTAGCTTTCGACGTCTGAGGATAAGTTGCGGTATACTATAGCGTTGCGGAATGGCCCACAGGCTTTTCTATCGGCTATTAGACCAAAGTCGCATACAAAAGAAGGATATAACTGACGAGGTCAAACAAGGTGTGTCTATTGTGTTATTATTGTCAGGAATTCCAAAGAGGCAATACGAGGTTGCGTAACGCAAGTTGTCTGGAGACGATCAGTCCTCGATTTTCATGCTGAAACGTAGAATCTCAACCTACAGAGGTAGTATTCCTGGTCTGTTTGATTGTTCTTGGTAGTGTAGTCGCTGCTTTGCTCACATGTCAGGCACTGTTGAAATACAATGCCTGCGCCGCTGGTATAATCGCCTTCCTGGCAGACGATATCATCGTTTGTAGTCGCATCGAGAACGTTGCCACATACTGTTCCACAGGGCGAATTATCTGCAACGAGAATTGCAGCAGCTGGACCGATCAGGCTCAGGCCTGTTGTTATCAATGTCAAACCATGCATCGCTGATGAAGCCGGCGGAAAGTCGTAAGGTCGAGTTGTAAGGTCGAGTAGTGGATGGCCTTCAGTGGCAGGACAAGCCTTACCAGTCAGTCCGGCCGCCTATGAGAAGCCGAGCTGAAGATAACGGAGTCCGATGGAGTAGTTGGCCCGCTGTGTTACACCAGTCAAGACGATAGGTGAAGCAGGATTTTATTCTGCGAACACGGTAGGACGAAGTTTGCCGCCTTTGAGGGGTCTTTGGGGGCCAGTTGACAATCGGCCGCACCCAACTCTTATGTCAGACCCGGCCAACTTCTCAAGGCTTAGGAGGCCGTGGCATGTGTGACATATGACATGTGCCAAAGGCGCTTCTTGTGCTAGCGCGGAAGACGAAGCAATAACGTAAAGAATCAGCTGTTCCAGCGCGGTTACAGATGCGCAGGATTGCTTTCAAAACGACGGGACAATATGAGCGATGCGAGTGATGAGTTGAAATGGCGTGGTGATAAGAAGTGTCAAGCTTACCGCCATGGATACAGAGGCGCATATGCAGTGAACACATACAGTTCATATCTGATTGGGGACAAAGTCCCACCTCTTCCTCCAGCCTCTGCATGCTCAAGTGTGATAGTTGGTTCGCGGTGAGGATCGACCATGTTCCTCGCCAGGATTGGTCGGCTTCGACGGGTGAGGTCTCTTCCTCAACCCAAGCTTCGAGTCTTGGAGGATAGTGTATGAGGGGAACCAGCCACTTACAATCGCTATCACGACAAGCCGCCAACCCCACTTAAGCTAAGCTGCAACGTCCCCTGGTCTTTTCACACTAGCCTCGGCGGCTACAGGTCCAATGATCGATTCCCAACCCCTGTCCATTTAAGCCGCCCCCTGCCTAGCGGCCTCCCCCGGATAGCACAGGGGTCGATTCTACCGGATTACCGTGCTTACAGATGGAATCCGTTCTTCTTTCGCCAGCACCGTCCCCATACCTTTCAGTATGCATCTCGTGGGCTCTCTAGGACAATTACGCAAATTGTATGTTGTCGAGCTATGAGGACAGCGATACTAGGACAGAAAAGCCTTAGTCGATACTGTGGGTCATACGACATTCCGCTTAGTTAAAAACCTCTCCAGCAATCAGGCCCTGCCGTCGCAACTGAGAGATATACTTGCCTTGAACTCCTATGATCAGTGACTTTACTGATTCTGAGTCGTGGTTCTCGGCACAATATCCGAAGTTCCCTCTGTGGACACTGAGCTTGACAGCCAAGCACACCCTTATGGAGAACTGCTGTTCGAGGAACGACTAAACCATAAGGCCCCTAGGACCTCTCACAATGTCCTCACTTGGTCGAAGGGCACAGTAGTTAGAATTTGATTATCCTGTATAATACGGAGTAAACGTTTCCCTGCCCTTCCCTTCAACTAATACATAGCATTGTTACCTGTCGGACGAGGATAAATCAGTCAAGTAGGCGGATTGTTCAAGTCCTCTACATAACGCAAAAGGTTGTTCTGCGCACAAATTAGACGTGATAATACCACATAGCAGTCATTTATAGGTACGCTAGTCTACATTTCATAGACCTATTCACACCTCTCCGTCTCCAATAAAATGCAACGCGTTCTCGAACTGTAGAAAGTACATCGAAGTATTCGCTCACAAAGTTAACAAGGTGTCGTATATTAGCCAAGCTACCTAATTCTTACTACAATAATTCACTCGTTGAGGCAACTGTCGGGTGAGGTTGCTCGGTCGCAGCGTGAAGCTTTACCAGTTACAGAGTCACCACTAAGACCGCCATTTGGCATTGCCTCAATGTCAGAATCGTCCGTAGCAAATACCATGGCCCTGGGGGTATGAGCTGGATTGAAGAATGATGGGGTGCTAGGGGATCGCTCTGGTGAGCTTGTGTCCCGGGTAGCTGCCGAGGAGCTGCGATCACTCTGCTCCAACACTTCACTAAAGTTTGAGGCAGACGTAAGGATGCATTCTGACTGATCCTCTTGGTATCTCCTCAGCATCTCTAAGCCATCTAGGCCTTGAGCTGAATGGAAAATCTCCTGTTCCGGGTGTGCACCATTTGAGAAGCGGGGAGGATCAGCAGAGTGGCCACGTTGAGGCAAAGAGTCTACTGTTAAGCGCATGGGAACACTCTGAGCGCCGTTCGAGCTTGATCTTCCATGCACTGGACATGTTGGACAAACTATAGCTTCGAATCTCTCGAAATTGTCTCCTCCACGTGATCGATGTCGAGACTGATACCTAGTGGAGTTGCGACTAGAACGACTTTGCCCGCGTGGCTCAGAATGCTGGATACGACTGTGAAGGACTTCATTTCGAGTAGAGTCTGTAGAAGGCGAGCGGAGTGGTGATCTGAACGCTTCGCCTGATCGTTCGTTCTGAGGGATATCTCTAGGTCCTGGTGGGCGACCACGGCTGGCGGCTCTGGAGCTGGATGGGATTGAAGCGGCGTCAGTGGTTGCAGAACCATGTCTATGGCGCCCTATTCTCCCCGAAGTTTGACTCGGGCTGGCAATCGAGCCTCTTCGTTGGTCATTGCCTGATGGCGACATCGATCCATGCTTCCCCTTTTCGCTGTTTGAGAGAATACTCGAGCTTGCAATGATAGGTATCATGATTCCATCCAAATTCGAGTCCGTGGACTTTTGGTGGGTATGGCGACTGCGACTGCGAGACTTTGTGGTGAGCCGCTCATCAATCGAGTGCCCAATTGGAGATTCTCGGTAGTATTCATCTACACGTGAGACTCGCGAACTGGAGCGCCGAGTCCTTGGTTGTTGTGATACTTCTTTGCCGGAGCTTTCATGGTCCTCGTTTGAATACCAAGCTCGCTCGTGCGTCATAGAATAGCTGGATCTTTCGGACTGGCGTGAAGTGGTCACGGACGACACTGTCTTTCCATATTCAGATTTGATACCCTTTTGTGAGATCAGGGATGAGTCCGAGATAATTGTGCCATTAGTCAAGTTCAAAGATGTATTGCTCATGGGCGTCTGAGAGTCGATCCCCCTCGAATTGTGAACAAAGGCTGCGAGGTTGCTGCCATCCCTTGCCGTGTCTGTGCTCTGGGGGCGCGGCTCAGCCTTTATATTCGTCCAAGCGAACGCCCCTGGCTTCTTCCCAATTGGTGTCTCCTGAACCCAGCTTGCTGAAGCAGGCGTGGCCATAATAGTATCTGATGGTTTCCAAAGCCAGCGAGCCGTTTCAGACATTGAATCCAACTCTGACTTTGGGCTTGAATAGTTGTCTACGTTTGTTAAGGTAGAATCGTTGCCGTGCAGTTGGCTTCTTAGTCTCGAAAAGCTTGATGGATGTGTAGTAGGGATCGCACTGTCCGGATAAGGGGTGCTCTCTTCTGGAGTACGATGATCTGATGTCACTGTTCTAGCCGACGCACCAGACATCGCGGAGTCAATCGATTGGATTGACCTTTCGGATCTCAGAGAAGTAGCGGTAGGAGGTGATCCTTGTTGACTTTGGTGTATTGTGGATCGTGGTGATTCAGGGATGATAAGTCGTGGTCGAAGAGCCTGGGGAGTTGGACTGGGAGCTGAGGGGGTGGGAATACTGAAACCCTCGGGCGCTGGAGAGCGCAAAGAGTGGTATTTCTGGAGACTAAGCTGCTGAGGAAGTTTTGCGGTTGAGGTGTGTATTTGTTCGCTAGGTGGCTCCTGATAAAGCCTTGAGCGCAGTGGGAGTTCTCGGTTGATTGGGTGAGCAGCGACCTTGGGTTGCGATGATGCAAAGCCCCTATTCTCGTGACCTTCTGATAGCTGAGTACTGCCGTGTTGTTCAGCATGTGCAGCAGGCTCGCTCGTTTTCTGCTCGGCGGTATTATTGTCACCATCTTGTTGTTCTTGCTCACAAGACTTCCCACGCACTTCGATTATCGCACTACGGCCTGTCTCAGGTCGTTGTACCAATTTGGCGTAAGGCTTGTCATTTGTGTCCACAACGAGCAGTTCTCTTTCTCCTCGTCCCAAAAGCCCGTAGACCCTAACCTCGCCATCCACAATGCCAAGGACGGCACTGGTACCGGTATATAGGACTTCTTCCTCGTTGCCACATCGATTGCAGAAGACAACAATGATCTCTTCTCTGGTATCTTGGCGAATAAGCGGCTCAAGGCGAGTAACCCAATATGTCAGAGTCTCAATGTCAGGCTCATTGGGCATGCGTGTAAACTTGCGTGGTTCCTCTCTTGTCATCCAAGCCATCGACACGATGGCTAAGTTGGACCCGGCCTCCAGGACATGGAAGGCAAACTCAAATGCATCCCACGGCGCTTCATATTTGTATGGACTGTTTCGTCGTTAGCCGCATCTGATTCAACTGCTGCTGAATGTTGTACGCACTTGAGGTCCATGCCTTTGAAATTGTTAGTTTTGGAGAACTGACTGAATTCGGTAAGGGAGAATGCTCACATATACCTATTGAAGTGTTTCCAAGGCCAGTGATATAGCCTTCGAAGAATCCTTCGTCACCTTCTAGCGCCCATGATTCGTCGGTATAGTATAGGAAAGATTTGCGATAGTTGGCTATTGTCTCGCCTTCTGAGTTTACGACGATAGTGGAGTTGTAATACTCAGGATTTGCCGGCCAATGCGCAGAAAGATCGACTTTTTCGGGGTATCCTACAGTTACGACGCAGTTATATTTGAGAGCGACGGTCCTGGCCCAAAGAGACGTGATGCCGGATCCAGAGTACTCGAGAAAGGGTGCGATATCTTGTAACGACTTGAAGTTGTACCCTTAAGAATTGTCAGCGGATCATGCAGTCAACGGGATTCGTAGCATACCAGAAAATGCCAGCTCAGGTAATACAAGGAGATCAAGATCGTCTGGGCTCGCTTTGGACAGAACTGAATCCGCGCGGTTCAAGTTGTTGTTTACATCTCCCACCTGGGGCGCAAACTGTAGACACCCAATTCTCATCTCGACAACGTTGAACCAAGTCCAACCCGGCAACGGCAACACGACTCCTCCGCCCAGAGAAGGGCAATCGTGCTAGGCCTTGAAGCCTTGGGTAGCTTAGGAAGCCGGCAATACGAAACAACAAGAAACAATAAAACGACGAAAATGAACCTGAAAGGGAGTATAACCGGGTATAGAATGCAGATCAGGAACCAACACAACCAACAACCAATAACCAAAACAGGGGACGGACCGGGCGAATATGGGGAAGCGAGAAGAATCGAAGTGCGACAGAAGCAATGCAATGGGTATGGGCCCTGTCCGGTATATTGGGCCGTTTCTTGGGAGGCTGGGATGCACCAGTCTGTCGGAATCTCTGGGGCCTCTCAGCGCCCGTTGCGAGCGACAACTGTAAGACAAGCGGTAGTAGTGAGGGGTGATGATACCATGCAGTGTATTCTCTGGCCAACTAATTCAAAGCATTAACCGCCGAGTTGAGCACTCCTCAAGGGTATGAAACTCTTTACCCACATCCTTCACCTTCTCCTTGCCTTATTAAGCCCAGCGCGGGGCGGTCCGAAGTTTTAACTGGCCCACATATCAGCGCTACTGTTAAGTGGGCGCCAGCGTGACATGCTTTCGCCAAAATCCACTTGAACATGAGCGAGGAGTCTTTGAAGTGATTCTATCCAATCGCTTATCAGTTTCAGGGATCAATTTTGACCTCACTCGTCTGGATGCCATGTGTGTTGGTTCCTCACTTACGGTGTTGGTTCATCCATGAGATGGCCAACTGCAAGGGCCACCACGATAAACGGAGATTTTTTATGTCAAGCCCTAGTATTTCGCTCTATAGAACCAACAACCAACGGCTGACAGGACCCCTCTTACAAAAGAGATTTATATGTGTATGTGCTGTATATGAAGATCGATGCTTACCATATTACTTTAATGCATGTTGTCAACGAACGGTAAGGTAGTATCAGACGGGCACCAGCACAGAACTTAAGCAAGCTGTGTAACAAAACCTTACTCGATGAGAGAATGTGCGGTAACCCACGGGAGTATCTTCCGTAGTTGGTATATCGCTGGCGTAGCACTGAGACCGAACAAATATTTATACAGACCCAACGCAACTATCAGAGCATCAGTCTCCGCGTGTTTTTATGATGGGTTTATGAGTAAAACTTCCCGTCCCTGTCTAATTGACTTCACCCTGAAGGCTCAGTTTGTTAGTATGTTGTGAGCACTGTAGCCAATGACTCTTGGTTACCGTATCTCTATGTGAGTAACGTCGCTCCCGCGTATGCGACGCTCTTGCCCGGGCCTCTAGTGGTGTTGAACCGAATTGTGCTTGTTGATTCTCTGTTCTAGCTAGCTGACGCGGTATAAATGGGTTTTACATTGCACTATACCTAATTGAGAGGTGGCCGGTCAGGTGACCTAGCTACTTCTGGTTTTGCAGCTTGAAAGGTGCAATTGCGTTGCTAATTAGGCTATTATGGGTTTAATATACCCCCCTAGA